>BGNK01002212.1:99364-109481 GCA_003297005.1 Symbiodinium sp. clade A Y106
AACCCCCATGTTTGGCTCCGCGAGCCACTGCATCAGCGATCTCACTGTAGTCCGGGTTGTCAGCGCCGCAGTACCCACATCTGGGCAAGCAGGTTGGAGTCCGACTATTACAGGCCTTGGTAGCCAGTGGGACGTTCGAGGATAGCCTGTCCCTCAGCACTTTGCGGTTGCAGTTCCTTCCCAGCCACGATGGAGCGAAAGAGTTCTGGACCATGATCGGCCAGAACAACTGATCGATCGATCGGCTTCTCCGGCTCCAAGCCCACTTTGCGAAATCCTGCCTGGATGTACTTCGGTATGTACGCTTCGTCCCATGCCTGAGGTTGATTGGTATTCTCTCGTACTCCTATTCAGCACTATACGTCGCTAGAAAACTTGCTCAACACTGTTTTTCGCTGGAAACCTTATTCAAGCCTGTATTTCAATAGAAAACGTATACAACCCTGTATTTCACTATGAAACCTATTCAACTCCCCTGTACTTCCCCATAAAACGTATTCAACTCTGTATTTCTCTAAAAACCTATTCAACCCTGTATTTCACCATAACCTACTCAACCCCCCTGTATTTCCCTTTAAAACCTATTCAACTCTGTATTTCTCTAAATACCTCCTGTATTTCGCCGCGCGGTGCCCGCGTACGCGGGTACCCGCGCGGTACCTGCTGGCACCCGCCAGGCGGGTACCCGCCCGGTACCCGCTGGCGCCCGCCAGGTTAGCGGGTACCCGCCGCTGGCAGATGCGAATTGATTGTCGCAGCAAGCCGCAACTTAGAAGAAACATTCGGCTGTTTACGTACGAACGAAACCATATAAATACGAATGCTGAAGTGACGCCTATAGCTGTTCAAAGACCTTTGCAAAACCACGTCGGTTAGAAGGTAGATTAGTATAGAAAGCAGCGGGGTTGGCGTGTAACCGCCCAGTATTACCGAGGAAAGATGTACTGAGCAAAGTCTGAGTCCTCGCGTCGCCAATTGAGTTGCAAGTACGGGATGCAAACACCGGGGGTTTTGTAGAAATCATGCCTCTCAGCGGAAGCAAATCGGTCGAGGACAAGTCATAGAAAGAACTCCTCTCTTTCAAAGAAAAGAATCTCAAAGATTCTGGTGGGATGGAAAACTTTCTGCTTACCGTGTGTGCAACAGCTGGAGGTCGGATTTCCAGCACCGAACCGACAGACTCAAAGAGCATTTCTAAGGCCGCCCAAGCTATTTTCGAGCCGAGCCAAATATGCTTGAGCGATTTTCGGAAGAAAAACTTATACACAGCGGCCACGCACATGCTGTAAGGAGTAACAACGAGAGTTAATGTATATCTGTGGCTCGACCACACCCCACCTCCTTATACATTCTAAGGTGGGGGGCTCACTTAGGGTTTAGGTTTGCATGTCTGCAGAAGCCTGACTATACATTGAGGTTCAGGTTAATCTACTAGCTATCATTCACTCCTGACCCACTTGAAGTGTCTACGCCTAGGATGCTTCTCCCTACGGGGTGTTGTGTGTCAGCGTCCACTGGCTAGCACGTAACCCAGGATCTGTTGGCATATGACCCTTTCAACTGCAGAATATGACAGGAAGGCTGGCACATGGGAGGCCTAAGAAACTGTGACTCCGATAAGCCTGAACCATTAACCCCAAAAGATCAAAATATCCCAAAACCTGTAAATGTTAAGGCCCTGAGCCCCACAAGCAGAAAACCCAAAGGCCCGGGACTCTAAAGCCTTCTAGTACCCTCGTGACGCCTTCATGACTTAGGGCCTTAGGGTTCCTTTGAACGTCCTTTTTATAAGGGTGCCGTCTATTTCGGGGGACCGAAAGAGGGATCTCAATTCATGAACTCACAAGGGTATGAGGAGGCGCTTCTTGGTGTGTTCCATTCTTTGTTTTCGGCAATCGGTTCTAGGGCTGCGATCCCCTAAACCCCAAATTCTGAAGTCTTTGTTTTGAAAAGGCTTCGGGTTTTGTCCCGTCCTAAACCCTGAACCCTAAACCCTTAATTAATACTCCTAACAGGCTTTGGCCCTAAACTCTAAACCCTAAACCCTAAAACCTAAAACCCTAAACCCTTTTGGTTCAGGGCTGTGTGGCTTCTCCAAACGAAGGAGCCTTCGCAGGTGGCTCCTCTGTGACGATCTGCGTCTTCGGCGGCATGGCAGCAAAAATGGGAGCTTCCGAACAAAAGGGGACCCTAATATAGTACCCTAAATAGTAGGATCCTTATAATAAGGGCCCCAAAATAAGGTACTACTAATTTTCGGAAACTCCCAAATCAGCAGACCTAAATCCCAAAGGAATACTGGAGTCGGGGTTTTAGGAGTGGAAGTTTCGAGCTCCTGAACTGAGACCTTCAGCCCCAAGGCCTGCAATCTTGGCCCAAGAGGCCCCTACACCTGCAGCCCTCACCCTCAAACCCTAAACCCGCTGCAGGGTCCATACGGAAAAGACTCATCTTTGCAACTTAGAAGCTACTGACCGGCGGCTAGGCAAGTTGCTAGCCGTGATTCTCAAGCGGTAAACACACCTAGAACCCCCGCCAGGCATGAAAAGCCCCCTTGAGCCTCCAGGGTTTGGGTGCTTGGGTTTTGGAGTTTAGGGGTTGAGAGCTGAAGCTTTGAGCTTTGGTGGTGGTGGTGGTGGCGGCGGCGGCGGTAATGGTCGTCGTCGTCGTAGTGTAGTGGTAGTAGTAGTACGTCGTAGTAGTAGGTCGTAGCAACCGTCGTCGTGGTAACGTCGTAAAAGTAGTCAGTATTAGTCGTCCCGGTCATCGTCGTCGTAGTCGTAGTTGAGGACGTCGTAGTGATAGCAGTCGTCGTCGCAGTAGTCGTACTGGCCGCAGTCGGCTTCGCAGTTGCAGAAGACGTAATGATAGTTGAGGAGTAGTAGTTGTTTTTGTTGTTGTAGCAGCAGCAGTCGTGGTCGTGGTCGTGGTCGTGGTCGTGGTCGTCCCTCACCCTCACCCTCACCCTCTGGGAGTGGGAGTGGGAGTGGGAGTGGTGGTAGTCGTAGTAGCAGCAGCAGCAGTAGTAGTAATAGTAGTAGTAGTAGTAATAGTAGTAGTAGTCGTCGTCGTCGTCGTCGTAAGTGTAAGTAGTAGTAGTAGTAGTAGTAGTAGTAGTAGTAGTAGTAGTAGTAGTAGTAGTAGTAGTCGTAGTAGTAGCAGTCGTAATAGTAGTAGTCGTAGTAGTAGTAGTCGTAGTAGTAGTAGTAGTAGTAGGTGGTGGTAGCAGTAGTAGCAGCAGTTGTAGTAGGAAGCAGCGGCAGTGACTATAGCGGTAGTCGTCGTCGAAGCAGTAGGAGTAGTGGTGGCAACAGTATGTCGTAGCGCGCGAGGTGTTGTCGTATAGCAGCGGTGGCTAGCAGCAGCCGCGCGCTTTTCCGTGACCCTCCGGCTGTCGGCTGGCCGGAGCTCCTGCGCGGTCGAGACCCTAAACCTTAATCCCTACCCTTTGCATCCGGGCTTGGGAAGCCGGCCAAAAACCCTAAACCCTGATCCTCAATCATTAATCGAGGGTCGGATATGCCAGCGGTTTAGATGGCAAGAAGTTTATAAGCTTCGGGCTTCAGGGAATAGATGAAGGGCATGGCTTGAGGCTCACGTGCCAAGGCCTCTTGTGTGCCCAAAACTTTCTTGATATACCCTTAAGCATCGCAATCCCTTCGTGCCTCTATTCCGCCCCCGTTTCTTGGCCGCCTCCACCGGAAGGAGTTTTGCAGTCTGCTTCAAGCTGTTCATGGGCAAAGGTTTTCGGCAAGGTCACGATATGAGTACTTCTAACCCAGCCAGCGCGCTAAATCATAACTACGTTCTGGTCTGGGAAACATTTTCGGGCCAAAGCGTCTTACAGGAGGGCATAAGAGGGCTTGGCAGGCTGCAGTTTTGCTTCGAGGTCTCAGCCTAGAGCTGTTACAACTCCGGTGTCCATCAGTTAACCATGAGGACCTAACAGCATGGTTAAATTCCATTGTACCTATGTAGTTCCTGGTTTTGCTGGAACAGAGGTACTATCCGTTGATGCTCTTATCCCTAAACTTACTTCTAGCAAAAATTATAATTTTAGCTGTTTCTTAGGGATTCTAATAACCAAAGATGAAAAATTATTTCTAAGTACCCCTAAGGCAAAAGGCTGTATGAAGCCATTTAGGGAGTCTCAGAAGAAGCCCTGTAGAAACCAGTGTGGGATGCTCTGCAACACCCTATAAACCCTTCTTGCTACTGGACTCAGCGAGTCTAGCCAGTCTGCGACCCTGAACCCTAAACCCTAAACCCCACAGTCAGAGGCTCAGGGCTGTTCCTTCCCGAATCCGGCGGCACTTTCTTTCGCGGCCTGGCCAGGGTTGTGACAGTTGGTCTTACGAAGGCTCATAATGCCAAGATTCCTACAGCAATCAAGAGCTCCTTACTGGGCCTGTAAAACCCTAAACCCTAAACCCTAAACCGAGTGGTTTCGGCGTTTCGGTGTTCGGGATGCTAAGCCGTGCGAGGGTTTCGGGGCTTGAGGCTTTCGGGTGCTCCAGAGCTTTGGGGCTTGAGGGCCATAGGGTTGAGGGTTTTGCGGTTTAGGGTTTAGGGTTTTGCGGTTGGTTTAGGGTTTTGGGGTTCCGGGTTTAGGGTTTTGGGGTTTAGGGTTTATAGTAGAAGCCAGAAAGTTGGAACATGGTTTGAGGATTGGTGCTAGGATCCCTTATAGTTTACCTTAAGGGCATGAGGATAATGATGTTCCAACTTTCGGGCTACTACTATAGGGGTTGTGTAAAGCTTAAGGTTTCGACGCTCAGACTCGCGAAATGCAGGCAAGGATCCACTCAAGAACAGGAGTGGCGATACCCAAAGTTTAGGGCTCAGGTTTCGAGGGCTTGGGAGGAAGTTTAGGGTTTCAACGGAATGGCTTTTCAAATCGTAGCCATGATCAGTCATGCTGTACACCTCGTATGATTTCGGGTGCTTCTCATCATGATTGTGAGAAGCTCCAGCACCATGTTCTACACCCTCAACCCGAGACGGGACTAGTTCGGTGCTTCCGATTCTTTTCTTCGCGCCGATCCACATAGATCCTCAGAGGGAGGTTTCGGGAGCCATCCAATCGCAAAACCTGCTCGAAGCATGGACCCTGTGGCCACGCCCCTTGCAACATGCAAAACCCGCTGTGTAAACAAATGCTACAGCAGAAACCCCCAATATAGAAGCCTGAGAAATTACCAATATGACTCCTTGGGGTTCCGTATTATGGCCATAATACAATCTACCCACAACCTTGTTCTAATTGTTCAGGCCCCTGTAGTTCACCCTAAACCCTAAATCCCTCAACCCTAAACCCCTAAACCCTAAACCCCTAAACCCCTAAACACCCTAAACCCCTGAACGCCTGAACTCTAAACCCTAAACCCCTAAACCCTAAACCCCTAAACACCCTAAACCCCTGAACTCTAAACCCTAAACCCCTAAGCCCAAACCTTTTTCGGAGCCCGAACCTTGCCATCCGCCGCCGACAACGAGAGGTCCTGGAGCGCTTTACGGAGGACCTGCGGGCAGATTCCCAGACCTTCCAAAAGCCTCTAATTAAGGAATATACCTTAATTCATATCAGGGCGAGGGATCCTATTATAATTTAAGGTATATTCCTGAATTAAGGGATTTTGGAATGTCTGGGTTCTTCGACTGGTCAGGGTGAGGGCAGGGTTTAGGGTGTGGATTCAGGGTTTGGGTGTTTTTGTTGTTGTTTACGTGCGTTGGGCTCTTTCGGCCCAGCCCTGTCATCCGAGTGCACAAGCAGCCACTGCCCACATCTCAAATCCAGGTAGCAGACAAAATCCTAACATCGCAGCTTCCAATCTTCTCACGATCAGACAGGGGGCTCTGCACGAGTGACTACATCAGAGGACGACTCGCTCCTCCAAGAAGTGCTTCAGTAGGCATCTCAGAGGCACCAGGCATACCGGACGGACTACACTCTACGCCTTCACGCATCAGCTCAGAGGAAGCAACAAGGGTTTAGAGTTTAGGGATGTTTTCTGCCTCCCGCGTTTATGGGGTTGAAGAGTCAGGCTTGAGGGCTTCATAAGACTTCGGAGCAGAGGTCATGGGGTGAAAAGGATTTCGGCGCGAAAGGTTACATATGGTTTCGGCGCTCACACTCGGACAATCCAGGCGAGGCATGTGGTTCGAGGTCTGTTGAGTGAGAGTAAGCGCGAAATATTTCAAACAGAGGCTAAAGATACATCTAAACCCTAAACCCTAAACCCATCACTGCCTCATCACGCTATCACTCCCTCTTTCAAGACCTTGGTCCACACCATGCAATAACTGATCGACGACTCCGGACCTTGAGGGCTATGAACGGCAGATCGCATCGGAGGGTAAACGGAATGGCCGACGGCCCTTTAAAACAAAAAAATAGATATATATATATATATATGGTTCAGGTGTCATCTGCTTTAAAGCTTTGAGGGGCCACATTGCCTTAAGTTCAATCATGTGCGAAACCCTGCTCAAAGCCCTGGCCAATTCCCAGAGCTTCGAGCCCGAATCGTCTACTACACAGGGGCCCAATGATTAGTGTACTTAGGGTTTAGGGTTTCAGGGTTCAACTTGCTAATCCTTGAACAGCCCCGGAGCCTTATCGGGCCCTCATGGGAATCCCGCTTTTGGCAACCCAGAGATTAACCTTTCGTAGGAGTTCTTGTACGTAGTCGACCTAAACCCTGAACTTAAACACCTAACCTAAACCCCCTTGCGGAACCTCTGCTCTAGAGGCTTTGGGGCCCTGCCTTGCCGGGTCCTGCCGCACTTGGCTTCGCTTCCTCGCCCAGGTTTTGGTGCTGCTTTTCGGGCTTTTTGGATTTCGGGGTTTGAGGCTTTGGGGGCGGGAGGGGCTTGGGGTTTTGGGTGCTTTACTGGGCTTGAAGCTTTTAGGGCTTTAGGGTTTTGGAGGTCTCCCGATGGCTAGCTCGGGAAATGACGGCTACACGTTGGTACGGCTGCCGCGAAAGCAGTCGTTGCATTGGGATTGATTTCGGGATTGAAGACCCTTTTTGAACGAGGTCTCTCTGAGGTGCCTTAAGCAGTATAATTTCACCGTCTTCAATCCCAAAACCCCAAACCCTGAACCCTAAACCCTAAACTCAACATTGAAAATGCCGATATTGGGGCTTACGCTCTCGCATCTCGGACATGCCGGACGAGGTCTCAAGGATCGACTGGGGTTTAGGGTATAGGGTTTAGGGGTTTAGGCTTTCGGGTATAGTGTTTAGGGGCTTAGTGTTTAGGGTACAGAGTTTAGGGTATAGGGTTTAGGCGTAGGGTTTTGGGCTTAGTTTGAGGCCCTTTGTTCTCCCAAACACCCCCAAAAACTGAAACCCTAACCCCAACATGATTTCGGCTAAACTGCTGCCTCCTCGCTCCCCTTGGTTTTGGCCGGAGGCTGCGTTTCGGGCTCCGGCTCGGGCTTTGCACCCGCTTCCTCGGGCGTGGCCACCTTGCAGCACGGTTTGAACCAAAGATTTAAGGTTTACGGTTCAGGGCTTGGGCTTCTTCCCACTACACCATGTGTCCTTGTGTTTAGGGGTTTGACTCGCACACTCGCACGGAGGCAGGCACAGAGTTATGAGGTCGGGATTAGGGTTTATGAGGTCGGGATTAGGGTTTAACGTTTAACCCCTAATGCCCAAGTCCCTAAAGCCCTAAACCCCCAAACCTGAATAAGCTCTACACCGATGAGCCGAAAACCCTGACCGTTACCTAACCCTCTAAGCTCCTAACCCGTACCCTCTACACCCCAAACCCTGGAACCTTTGTCGTACACATTTAGGAGCCACTTATTCAAACCCGAACCTCCCATGTCGCTCCCTAGACGGTAAGGTGGGCTTAGGAGGTTTAGGGTTTTGGGGGGCTCAGGCTTCATATGGCTGATGGACAACATCCGAACTTACCCGCGGACTCTACTTGCCAGACTTCAGGGTACAACAGGTGCAGCAGGATTTCGTCCGTAGCTTGGGCCTTCGGTATGGGGAGATACCAGGGATTCGAAGTTTCGAGCTTCTTGGTTGAAGGGTTCTAAGAGCCCGTGACACAGCGTGTTGGGGCTGAGGAGGATGCACTGATTTAAGTTGCTGCCGGTATTCTCGGCGTGCAGGGAGAAGGCCGTAACCCTCAGCGCTAGAGCCCAGGCACGAAAGCCTTTGCTCTCCTCCTCAAAGCCCAGCAGCCTGAAACCCTCTAGCTAAACCACTCAGGCCTATTCCCTGGACCCTGAACCCTAGACCCCTGCACTCTGCACACCCTGCACCCTGAACCCCAAACTCCTGAGCAAAATCCCCACGAACCCGACATTGCCGCTCGGACCTTCGTGGGCAGTGCGGGGGTCAGCTGGGCGGCCACAAACGCCTCGAGCCTCTTCTCCATCGCCTGGGGTGAAACGAGGAGCCTCTTCTTGAACCTTACGCTCTCGCAACTCGGACACAGCCATAGAAGCTAGGGTTTAGGGTTTAGGGTGTAGGGTTTCGGGTTTAGGGTTCATAGGAGCCCTTAAGATTAGAATATGTACTTTATGGGGTGATGTAGCCCGCTGCACCACTCTCTGCTTAGAAATACTAGCAACGCGACTGGCATTCTCAAAAACGAACACTACACGAACTTATGATGCCGGTAATCATGATGATAATAAAACTCACTGTTGGTCATAACATGTCATAACCATTCAAACCACACTAGCACTCAGAAAATGACGATAACAACAAAGAGTGTTTTTCCCTCCCGCCCTGCCGAAACAGCGAGGTCTGCGTGTAAGTTCTCTCTGGAAAAAATGAATGCATTTTTGGGACGCACTTCCCCACGCTACGCAATACGGGTGGCCTGAAGACCGACTGTCTGCATCAGAATCAGTTCTCTATTGCTTTAAAATATGCTTTGGGTACTGCCCCCACCATGTAGCAGTCTATATTCGGGGTCTGAATAAGGGCTCTGTGTAATTGTGTTACAAGCTATGATCCAACTGTTACAGAGTCGGGGCAGTACCCAAGTTATGCTGTCTGCCAGTTCACTGTCTATAATCTCACTGGCCCAAAACCCAAGATAATAAAAGTTGAAACTTTCAGAATCCACTACCTTATAAGAACCCCAAAAGTTGAAAAGTTTAGGTTATAGCCAGTAAGTCTTCTCGCGAGGAGTAGTATTCTGACTAGGACCCTGCGTCTGAAACTGGGGTTTTGACCACTTTCGGCTCAGCGCTCATCCTGATTGCTGTGCTACTGTTCCCTCGTCTTCCTCTTGTTCTCGTTGGTCTTTTTTTGCTGGGCGGTTTGGGGAATCTACAGCTTTCCAAGTCGCTCTTCTTTTGGCGGTTTGCGGTTCAGTGTTTGCTATTTGGGGAATTCTTGCGGATTAACCCCAGGCCTACAAGCCTAAGCCCTGAACCTGACAACGCTAAAACCTCAGGCCCCCATATCACTCTCAGAAGTTCTAGGGATGTTGGAAAGGCTGTAACAACCATGTAGTGGCCCTCAAACCACTGAAGCTTGAACCCTCCAAGCCCTTGACCAAAACACCCAAAATCCCGAAGCCCAAAAATCAAACCCTACCTAAAGCCCCGACCCCTGAAACCCCGAAACATAATCACACTGCCCTCATCCCTAAAACCCTCAGAGGCCAAGGAATAGGCTGAGTCCCACATCACTTCACCCGCCGGTCGCTCCTGACACACTGTGAACGATCAGCATTTGTTGGGATTGAGGTATAGGGTTCCCATAAAGAGTACCCTAAACCCTAAACCCTAAACCCCGCTAATATAGTGGTTAGCACGAACATGTCCAGCGGCTATAAAAATCCTTTACTTACACAATGCTCCTCAAATCACGATGGAATGGATAGGAACCTGAACGCCGTTGCAAGTGAAACTGGCATCTTCCAACAACAGCCGGATCGCTAGCACTGGATTCCGTATGGCAAGGGCGCCGTCCCGCCATGAGACATCTGAATTCCTGCCATCAAACGGCAGCTAGACAATGCACCTGAGCCCCTCGGCAAAGGTCCAGGCGACTGCTAGAAGCTCGCTTGGCTTCACACCTGGAGATGCAGAGAGTTCTGTACAGCAGCGGGGGCCACGCCCGGACGCACTGCGGGG
>BGNK01002213.1:0-37871 GCA_003297005.1 Symbiodinium sp. clade A Y106
TCACTGCCTCGGCCTCTTTCGCCTTTGGTTTGTCATCATCTTCGGGCTTCTTGATTGCCGCTTTGAGTGCTTCCGCTAGGATTTCGGTAGCTTCTTTGGGTTTGCTTGGCTCGTTAGCCGTTCAGTAGTATACCCCTCAGCCCCGGGAGCCTTGTCCTCAACTGGATCCCCAATGTCGAACTTCTGAGTTCTTCCCAAAATGTTCCGAAGCTCCTGTGGAATCTCGCTGGGATTAGGCAAAGTAGGAACCCATGGGTGTCCCGGACCCTGAACGCCCGACGCTGAGGCCTTGCGGTGGGCTTGATTGCTTTGCAGAGCTCTCACCAGGATCAACCCCAATCACCGGCACGGCACCACCTTGCGGTGGGCTGTTCTGTCCAGTCGTCAAGACAGACCTTAGTGAGTTNACCCCAATCACCGGCACGGCACCACCTTGCGGTGGGCTGTTCTGTCCAGTCGTCAAGACAGACCTTAGTGAGTTGACCTCAGCTATAAGCTCGGCATTGCGATCCTCAAGATCAGCAATGTCGTACTGCTGTGCCTCAGAGGTAAGATGATAGTGGTATTCATTCTCTTCCCATTGAAGCTTCTCTTCGAATTCCTCACCTAAGTACCTGATCATTTGTGCCCGATTCTGATCAAAGGAGGTGCGCAGCTCGACTCGCTCTTGTTCGTGCTGTCTGTTTTCAGCTGCGAGTGTGCGTGCTAGCATCTGTGCTTCGGAACACTGTGCACCAAGCTGTCTGGCCGCTGATCTTTCTTCACGACATTCCCTGTCTGTGTGTGCTAGCTGTGCCTGAAGTGTTAGCGCTGTTCTAGATTCAGCCTCGGCGATCTGCCTGAACACTTTGTTCTCGCTGTTCAACTGCCCCACCAGCACCTCAGTGGACTGCCTGATGAAGGAAAGTTGTTGGCGGTGGGCCTCGTCCGCAGATGCCTCTAACCGGGATATGTACGAGGACGCTTCGGAATAGACATTGTCAAGCACGAATGCGTGTCGTCGTTCTGCTTGGAGCTCGAGGGCCTCTTGTATCCTCGGGTCCTGTAGAAAGATATTGACTTGTCTGTTTTCTTGTAGAAGCTGCAGAAAATATTGATTGGCTGCTGCTCCACTTCGTTGACCTTCGCTATCTCCGGTGGCCGCGTAGAACGGGACTATGTCCATAGCTTCAAGCTACCTACGGCTGATAACCTGAAGTTTCACGGGTTACAGCTACACGCACAGGTTAGACCGTTTAGTCGACCTATGCAGGCGCTCTTTTCCTGCTGGGACTTGAGCCCCGTCGCCGCGTAGGGATAAGGCTAAGGACACATAAAATACATCTGGAGGCAGGGTAAAATCTACAGGCAACGGCATCGGCAGGTCTTCCTGCCACGCAGTTCCCCACCGCTGTACCGCTATGACAAGAGCAAGGTGCTTCAGTGCCGCTCGGACATATCGCAGCTGAGGTAAGGCGGATGTACAAAGACGCAGCGAGGAGCCGCTTTAGAGGACAGCCGCCCATCAGAGTCCTGTCCTCTCCTCTCTCTGTTCCACTGGGCCAACCATGTCACTGACGAGCCGAGCCTCACCTTACACCACGGTGCGAAAGGCAGTGCAAAGAATTCCCTTGCCTACACTGAACTTCCGAGAACAAGCAAGTTTCAAAATGAAGGCTCGGTAACCATCCAATTGCCTTTCGCACCGCTCATGCAAACTGTGCACAAGTGGGCATCATTCAACTGCAATCCGGCATTGCATTCCTATTTTTCGCGACGTGGTTGCCCTGCTCCCACGCAGGAGTTACCAAATGAAATGGTTGCACGTGAACTGAGCTTGCAGCAGGGCCTTCACTGGATGAGAGGACAATACTCTGAAGCAATGGAACCTCGCGGAAGCAGTGCCCTTTATATGCATGCGAATCAATGTACCCTTTACCAGTAGAAGTAGCAGCTGTAGAAGGAAAAGCGCTGTTGTTGTTGGTGGTGGTGATGGTGGTGGTGGTTGTGCTGTTGCTGTTGTTGCTGCTGCTTCGCCTGCTGCTGCTCCGGCTTCTGCTCCTGCTGTGCTGGTGTTGTTGTTGTTGCCGCTGATGCCGCTCGTCGTTGTCGTCATTGTGGCAGTTTCGCAGTTGTTCAAGTTGGAATGTCTGCTTTCGTGTCAACTTCTCGAACTCCGTTTACTTCTTATGTCCTCCAAAACTGGTGTCTTCGTGGTTGCTTCTCGATCTCTCTCTCTCTCTTTCTTTCTATTTCCTCGCTCCTGCACTATGTTCACTATGTCGTTCTTTCGCTCCTGTGTTTGGGTCTGTTGTTGATTGCTTGCTTGCGTTCGTGGTGTTGTTCTTAGTTGGTTCATTCAGTCGTTATATATGTCTTGCGTCCACTGATCGTGATCATGCCGTTCGGCTTTTAATTCGGTGCGTTCTTGTACTGTTTGATTTTGTTTGGTTCGCAAGTATTTGAACATTTCATCTTACTTGTCTTTGCATGTGTGGCTCCTCATTTATTATCATTGCTCTGGTTCTTTCTTCCCTTCGCTGGTTTTCATGGTTGCTAGAAACCGCTGCATTACAGTACATTTCCGGAGTTTCAAGTTATATAACTGCTGCGCAAAAACGGATAGGTTTGATGCGTTTGAGATGGATTTGGACTTGCGCTGGATTGTAATTTGGACACAACATGTTTTTGGGATGGCGGATTTTGCGGTTTGACATTTAGGACTTGGGTCTAGAAGTTTTGTATCGTGCTTTTCTTGTGATCTGTTTCTTTTCATGTTGTTGCAATGTTTCGCCCGGTGCTTTCTTACGTTCTGTGTTTCCCTCGGGCCACTCGTCCGGAAGTTCATTTTAAACCGAAGTCCGACAGGGTGTATCCCTACTGCTCTTGGGGAAGTGGAAATCATACGAAATCAATACGGGTTAAAGGGTATCCATGAAAAAGGTACTCCGTCGCTATTTTGGAAGAATGCACATTTTGAAAGAACACACACATCGAGTCATTGCAAAACAAGGTGTCCCTCTAGGCACCCTTCCGGAAGTATACGGCGCTGTAAATTTCAATTAAGGTAGTCCTCCTGGTATCTTCCGGACATTTTAAATTCAACCGGAGCGTCCTTCTTCTTGTCGATACATGTTTTCCGTCCTGGAATTTTCCCGAGTTTTAACAAAATAGGTGTTCAGCAATACGTATACCGCTCAGTACGAATTCGGAAGTCTGATAGAAAACTCAATACGGGGTTTTAGCCCCAGCTGGAAAGGGACTCCGTCGCTACTTTGGAAGAATATATGTTATCGTTCCTGTAATTTGCCAGCGTTTCAACAGAGTAAGCGTTCAACAACAAGTATGGAGTTCAGTGCTTTACTGGAATGTTGATAGGGAAAATCAATACGGGTTTTTCACCTGGCTGGAAGTGTACTCCGTCGCTACTTCGAAAGACTACACACCCAAAACGAGTTACTGCAAAACGGTGTGTTTTTGTGCTGGCTCTTTTCCGGAAGTGTCCACTGCGATAAGCTTCAATTATTGTAGGGCTCCTGGTGGTCTTCCGGACTTGTGAAATAGCCTCGTTATGAGTTCCAACCGTGGTGCCCGTCGTTTTGTCCTCCGGCACTGTGGCATCATATACTTTTTGAATCTCCCAGATATTTAAAACAGCATGTGTTCAACAAGGGGAATGCCTCGCGGTACTTTTCCGGTACTTCCATAGAAAAAATCAATACGGGTTTTTTACCCTCGTTGGAAGTAGTTGACTCTGAATATGGAGCACCCGTCCTGTTCCGGAGGTACGGAAATTTCCAGAAAAGTTTCAGGAAGTTGAAATTGCACAACCGCGTCACTACCGAAACATGCCGAAGGAACAACAGCAGGGATACCCCGTTTTGAAGTTGTGCGACTTGCCAATTAACCAGACAGACACCGCGACAAAAACTGATTGCAGGGGCATACGGACTCGAAACAGCACTACTTTAACAGTTTAACGTTCCGGGGGGGCGCAAGGAAACTCCGCTTGATAATGATATTGCTGGTATAATTTTTATGCGTCGTTCGCAGCCTCTGACCCTTTCGTGGCGTCGCGCCTCGCAGGGCTGCACCCGGAGAACAACGGCCTCCACATTCTGAGATACCCTCCAACCTCTAGATAATCTGAAACAAGTTTTCTTTTGAACCGGCCTGGCCGCCTGCAAAACTTGGTGGGTCAAAAGCAACCCTGATTTTCATGAGGCACCCAGGCCCAGATAGAACGAGCAAAGCGGCGGTGCTGAGAGGAGACTAAATAATGCTATACCTCTGGAAATTGAACCTTCGCGAAAGCCCTCGCCTGAGCCTGTGCCAGCTAGCTTTGTTTCCTGCACCACCATCATCCTCACCAGTGTGCAGCAAGAGTTAACTCCCCAGCCGTTAACAAAGTCAGTGGATAGCCCGCTCCGCTTCCGAATAGTAGTCACGCGAAACAAAACCGCTGGATGTCTCGAAAGCACTGCGGAAAACAATTAGGCCATGGACTAAGCGTGTTGCATCCGGTTCAGCTGCATATAAAGCTATGTAAGCGTGCCCGCGTTCTTGCGATGCCCTGAAATTATGTTTCAAAACTTGAGGGAGTTGAAGGTTCAGTCCGCGGTTGCGGCTGCAGGCGCGCATTGACACGGAAGAAGAAAGCGCATCCTGGCGCCCCAAGGCTATTTGGGCTTGGCCAGGCCAAAAGGACTTGTATCGGTACACTATCGCGACAGCCCAAAGTTGGATCCTCTAGATCGCACAGGCCCCAAACAAACTACATGACGAGAAGCACGACGAACTCCTAGGCTGAGATGGAATTTACGTGGAACCAGGTAAAGCAGTCGAAACGCGCTGACCGCCGACATGCGAAATCTTTTAACCACTCTGTTGGCACACAGCGCCTTGGTGAACTCAAGACTCAAGACGTCGACGTGGTGCAGAGCGAAAACTCACCTAGAATGCCTTCGCGAAGCCTGCATGGTGCGGCACGATGGAGCGAAAGCAATCCGAACCTTAAGCAGCCGCATGCTCCTTTCGAGCTTTGCAGTCTTCGCCTCCAACTTTCCGAGCTCTTGCCAGGGGATCTGGGTGAATTGTGTACCGTGAGGCCTGTGCAAGGCCGTATCGCCGTCTGTTTGGCACGCCGGCGCCTCGTCAGCTGGCTCCTCCACGGCAGGAACCCGTAAGGAAAAGGGGTACCACTGCTCCGCGATACCGTTTGAGGGGGGAAACCCACGCGAACGGAATGGCATTATTGTGGCACCTTATGGTGCCCATGAGCGAATACCAGACCCAGCTGGCGTAAGTTCTATTTTCGAAGATACTAGGACCATTTACAAACCTATGTCAGGTCAAAGGTGAAGTCTACTTGCCTTCTCAGGTACAGCACATCCGCAACTTCAAGCAATGCACACAGGATAAGGAAACTGCTTTGGCATCACACGGGCTACCTGTAGACACCAAACCCGGTGTCTGCACATTTCTATGTTCGGGTTGACACTGATACTCGCACTGTCTCCTGCGTCTTTGGCGTCTCCACGGCACCCTCATGAATCTTTGATGCCTCGCAAGCTGGCTCGCGGTTTGGCGTCCTTGGCACGCAAAAGACGGCCTCGCCTCGCAGCTGCAGACTCGCAGGTGCATCTCTTCCAACTGTTGCTCAAGCTCCTGCGCTAGCAGCATCACTGCCGCCAAATACGGCATTTCGAAGGAAGCCAGGACACGTCTTGGCAACCACAATGATCGGAGCTGCGCGAGTGCTACGGCAGAGAGACACCTTGGCAGCACCGTTGCGGGACCTTGAGGCTTGCATCCTTGCAGTTCGCACGGGAACATTCTTGCCGGACGTATCGCGAAGCGGATACTTCCCTTCTGGAGCAGTTGCTCAGAACGTGGCCCCCTCAGATGAACCGTCCGAGACACCTCCTGGCAGGACTGGCGCCAGTGACATAGAGCCTTCAGTGGGCATGACCTGGCCCGATGACACAGCTGCAGATCCGTTGGATTCCCAGGCAGACAGTCCGATCTTTGGTGAAGGTCACGAGCTGGAACATCCTGCAGCCAGTCCGTCCCTTGCTGCAGACGAGGATGCTGAGGGTGCTGACAAGATTAGCGCATCATCTAGTTCATCGAGTTCTTCTTCTACCGACTCTGAGGTCAAATCGGAGCCGGGACATCATCTTGCCCCTTTGGACCGCCCTGTCTGGCGTGCGGGCTGTCAGGTTTGGCATCGACAGAGTCGGACTGGACTGTTCACTTGCTCCCGGAAGCCGACGCTGCGTCAGGTTCCTTTGTGTGTGGCAGGGTCAAATCGAACGCTTACTTTCGGGCATCAGGCCACCCGATTGTCGATTCATTGAAGTGTGTGCAGTGCGAACGTGGTAAAACCATTCGAAGCACGTCACAGCTTGTTCATGTTCTTGAAAAGAAAAGGCGGACCTCTTAAGCGTCTGCCGTGGCACAGCTCGCGTGACACTTGTGTGAGCTCCGGTTCAACGAGAGCTCCACAGGTGTCCGTGATGCCGCTGCTTCCACATCAATTTTGCGGATCAGCCGTGATGCTCCCTTTGGTGAGCGCCAGCTCGAGCCGCTTTGTTTTGACAACATTCACCTGCCGCTTCTGGACATTAGTGACGGCGGTGATTGAGCATGCTCGTACCGAATCATGATCAAACAAAAGGAGCATGTTCGAGCGGGCGTGGGCGCAGTCATGCCTTTGCCTGTCTGCACTTCTTCGCATCACTGTTGGCGCCGCAGCTTGCTTTAAGCTTCTTCCGCGCTACCAGTACCTCCCGCCATGTCAGGTGCTTGATTCCAAGGCAGCCTTCAAGGGCAAAGTTCTGGACGAAGACGTCCGGGTCCTTTTCCTTCTGCTCTCCAGTCAGGCCCTTGCTGTGGCGCGTTTGGCACCGCCCGCTTCCATCGCAGCTCGTGGTCTGATGGAGTTCCGGGCTTGAACCTTACTGGGACGGCCAAGGTGTCTTTGTACAGCTTCTGTCGTGCCTATGCTGAGGCGCTCACCGGCACCCTATTGGAGTCGGGTGCCTGCCGGCCCACTGATGCTCTGTCGGCATTACCTGATTTTCACTTGCAATCGTGAGTCGCTGTCGGGGCAGCCCCGGGGCAAGAAGGTTCCTCCCCTGTTGCCTGAGCATAAAGCCATCTGTGTCTGCCAGCCTGCCTATCCTCTTTTGCCTGCCAAAACGCGTGTCCTTTGTGCCCTCCCGCGCGAGTACAGACTCACCAGCATCGGATGCTCTTTGCAAAGGTGACCTGTCAGCTGAAGCGTGTTTGCGAGTCATTTCAAATGCCTTCGTGGAACCGCTGACGTCGAGGCGTCCGGGGGTGCTTGCACATGAAGAGGGTGTTAATTATTTCGTCGTAGGAGCCTACAAGTGCCTTCCGTGCAAAGGGGTCACCAAGCTCACGATGCAGCATCTTGACACCGCCGCCTTCATCAATGCGTCTTCGCTGCATGTGGATTCTTGCAACGTGCCTGGGTCCAAAAACTTTGCAGTTGGCCTGGGAAACTACTCCGGTGGCGAGCTTTTCGTAGAATCGGAGGGAGGTTCCTTTCCGTTCGAAGATGTGAACACAGGTGAGTGGCTGCGGGGTGACGCGCTCGCTCTCAACCTTGAGCCGCGCTGCTTCGATGGCCTCGCGCGACATGCGTATAGAGCGCAGTACGCTGCGGAGCCGCATGCTATGTGTCAGTGCCTATGTTGTGGAGGCCAGTCCCTGGTACATGGTGGACACATTCCTGTCGCAGATGAAGTCAAGTATCTTGGGGTATGCTTGGATGCCGCATGTAGTGCCCAAGGGACCGTCAGCCAACGAATTTCCAAAGCAGTTGCTGCCTCTAAACAGCTAAAGCCACTTTTTGGTCATTCGGCGCTGCCTTGTAAATGGAAGCTCATTGTGTATCGATCTAGTGTGATGTCGATTTTGGCATACGGAATGGAGTCCTGCAACCTGCCCCCATCCGAACAACGTAGGGCAGACTCACTTCATTTCAAGAATTTGCGCCGCATCTTTCGAAAAAAGTCTTCATACTACCACAGGGTCATAGCACCCTCGGATGCTCCTTGTTCAAATGAATATCTTACACAGCTCGCAAATCGGTGGTTGGTGCTACCCACACCATCGCAGCAATTCTCTTTCGACCGGTTGAGACTGCTTGGACACATTCTACGACATCCGGACAGCTTTGAATGNTGCTACCCACACCATCGCAGCAATTCTCTTTCGACCGGTTGAGACTGCTTGGACACATTCTACGACATCCGGACAGCTTTGAATGTACGTCTACTTTCATGTCCTCCAAAGCATACCGTGTTGTCAGGGGCGGTAATCGGTCAGGCAGGCCCACTCCGCATTGGGCGGAGGTTTCCATGGCGGAGGCGTACATCCGATTGCAACGGCAGGGGGACAGACCCGATATCACAAACATTCACCATGACTACTGGAAGTCTCTTTCTGCACGGGATATAAAGGAAGCTCACTGCTCCGACAAGCTGCCGCAATATTCGTTTATACCGCAAAATCAACCCCGTAGCCCAAGATCGATGCTCATGGCAAGCTCTTCTTACACGACCTCCGAAAAAAACGTTTCGCTCAAAACTGCTGAGGTTTGATGGGCGTAGCTGTTGGACGCAACGCCTTGCGCATTGAAAAACTCAAAGGCTGTAGTCTCCTTCGCTCAGCGTGCTCCTTGTGTTGATGTTCTCTAGTTTATTCGAGCGGTTTGCTTCTCTTGCTAAGTTCTCGAGTCTCTTGCGAACTGTTTGGTCCTTGTTCTCAAACCCGTCAGTCTTTCTCGAGCGGTTTGCTCCTTGTTCTGACATACTCTAGTCCCTTTCGATTGGTTTGCACCTTGTTCTCAAATTCTGTATTCTCTTTCGCTTGGTTCACTCCGTGCTCTCAAATTCTCTTGTCTCTTTCGGGCGGTTTGCTCCTTGTCTTCTCAAATATCTAGTTTCCTTTGCTTGGTTGTCTCTTTTTTTTCAAGCGCTCTAGTCTATTTTGAGTGGTTTGCTCCTTGTTCTGAAATACTCTGGTCCGTTTCGACCGGTTTACTCCTTGTTTCCCATTTGTGTAGTCGTCTTTGAGCCGTTTGCTCCCTGTTCTTCAATTCTCCAGTCTCTTTCGAGCGGTTTGCTCCTTGTTCTTTCTCTAGTCTGTTTCGAGCATTGTGCTCCTTGTTCTCAAATTCTCTAGTCTCTTTCGGGCGGTTTGCTCCTTGTTCTCAAAGTCTCTACTCTCTTTCGAGCGGATTGCTCCCTGTGCTTAACTTCTCTGCATAGTCCCTCTCGAGCAGTTTGCTCCTTGTTCTTTCTCTAGTCTCTTTCGATTGGTTAGCTCCTGGATCTCAACTTGCCTAGTCTTTTCCGAGCGGTGTTGCTCCTTGTTCTCAAATTCTCTAGTCTTTTTGGAGCGGTTTGTTTAGTGTTTACAAATTTCTGAAACCTTTTCTAGCGTTTTGCTACCTGTTCTCAAATTCCCTAGTCCGTTTCGAGTGGTTTGCTCCTTTTGCACAAATTCTCTAGTCTCTTTCGAGCGGTCTGCACCTTGTTCTCAAACTCTCTAGTCGAGCGGTTTGCTCCTAATGCTCACAAGTTTTCTAGTCCTTTTTGAGCGGTTTGTCCTTTGGTCTCCAATTTCTAGTCTCTTTTTTGTTTTGCTTTTCGCTCTGAAACCCCCTGTTTCGAGCGGTGAGCTCTTTTTCTCAAGTTCTCTAATCCTTTTCGAGCGGATTGCTACCGTGTTCTCCGGTGTTCTCAAATTCTCTAGTGTCTTTGGAGCGGTTTGCTCCTTGTTCTCTAATTCCCAAGTCTCTTTCTCAAATTCCTGAAGCTCTTTCGAGTGGTTTGCCTTTCTTCTCAAATTCGCTAGTCTCCTTCGCTTGGTTTGCTCTTGGTTTTCAAACTCGCCAGTCCTTGTCGAGCGGTTTCTCCTCGTTCTGAGATTCTCTAGTGAGCCGTTTGCTCTTTGTTCACAAATTCTCTCGTCTCTTTCCAAAAGGAGGTTTCTTTTTCTGACCCTTGGGAGCGGTTTGTTTCTTGTTCTCAAATTCCCTAGTACTTTCTTTGCGAGCGGTGTGCTCCTTGTTCTCAAAGTCTCCAGTCCCTTTCGAGCGGTTTGCTCCTTGGTCTCAAATTTTTAATCTCTTTGAAGCTTTTTGCTCCTGGTGTTCTCAAGCTTTCCAGTCCCTTTCGAGCAGTTTGCGCCTTGTTCTCAAATTCTCAGTCTCTTTCGAGCGGGTTGCTCCTTGTTCTAGCGGTTTGTTTTCTGTTCTCAAAGTTTCTAAATCCTTTTCTAGCGGTTTGGTACTTGTTCGCAAATTCCCTAGTCTGTTTCGAGCGGTTTGTTCCTTGCTCGCAAATTGTGATAGTCTCTTTCGCTTGGTTTGCCTTTTGTTCTCAAAATCCACCAATCCTTTTCGAGCGGTTTGCTGCTTGTTCTGAAATTCTTCAACTTCTTTCGAGCCGTTTGCTCCTTGTCCACAAATTCTCTAGTCTCTTTCGAGCGGTTTACTCCTTTTTCTGTTCCTTTGGACCGGTTTCCTCCTTTTTCTCAAAGTCTCTAGTTTCTTTTGAGCGGATTGCTCCTGTGTTCTAGTCCTTTTCGAGCGGTTTGCTCCGGTGTTCTCAAGTTCTCTAGTGTTTTGAGCGGTTTGAACCGTGTTCTCACATTAAATAGTTCTTTCTAGCCGTTCGCTTTTTTGTTCACATATTCTCTAGTCTCTTTCGGACGGTTTGCTCCTTTTTCTGTTGGTCTGAAGCGGTTTCAAATTCTCCAATAATTCTCGATCGGTTTGCTCCCTGTTCTCAAATTCCCTATAGTCTTTTGCGAGCGGTGTGCTGCCTGTTCTCAAATCCTTAGAGTCCTTTTCGAGCGGTTTGCTCCGTGTTCTCAAATTCTCAGTTTCTTTAGAGTGGTTTGCTCCTTGTTTTCAAACTCCCTAGTCACTAGTCTTTTCTCTCAAATACTGCAGTCCCCTTCAGTTTCGTTCGAGCGGTTTGCTCCTTTGTTAGAATTTCTCTTCCTTGCCACTTTCTTTCTCAAATGCTCTAGTCCTTTTTGAGCGGTTTGCTCCTTGTTCTCAAACTGTCTAGTTCTTTCCGAGCCGTTTGCCACTTGTTCACATATTCTCTAGTCTCTTTCGAACGGTTGGCTCCATTTTCTGTTCCTTTGAAGTGGTTTCCTCCTTGTTCTCGGATTCTCCAATACTTTTCGAAGGGTTTGCTCCTTTTCTCAAATTCTCTAGTCCTTTTCGAGCGGTTCGCTCCCGTGTTCTCAAATTCTCTAGTGCCCTTGCAGCTGTTTTGTCGCCTTGTTCTTGAACTCTGTAGTCTCTTTCCGGCGATCAATCTGCCCAGTCCGTTTCGAGCGGTTCGCTCCTTTTTTCGCAAAATTTCAAGCCTCTTTCCCTTACTAGTTTGCTCCTTGCTTTCAGTCCTTTTCGAGCGGCTTGCTCGTTTTTCTCCAATTCTCCAGTCTCTTTCGCTTGGCTTGTCCTGCAAATTCTCTAGCCTCTTTCGAGCGGCTTGCTCCGTGGTCTGAAATTCCCTCGTGCTTTTCGAGCGGTTTGCTCCGTGTTCTGAAATTGTCTGTTCTCTGTGCAGTGGTTTGTTCCTTGTTCTGAAATTCTCTAGTCTCTTTCGAGCGCTTTGCTCCTTGTTCTCAAATTCGCGAATCCTTTTCGAGTTTTCAAATTCTGCAAGCTTTCTCGAACGGCTTGCTCGTTGTTTTCAAACTCTCTGGTTTCTTCCGAGCGGTTTGTTCCTTTTGTGGAGTTCTCGAGTCCTTCTCGAGCGGTTTGCTTCTCGTGTTGTCAAGATTTCTAGTCGTTTTCGAGCAGTCTCTTTGTCTCTCCGCTTTATGTCTCTTTATTCTTTGGTTCCTTCGGCTTTAGACCCCCAAACCCAGGACGCGAAAAACAACCTTGTACGGCCGACTAGGTTGGTTTTTGCCTCCGCAAAGATTCTTGTTCTTTCGGCCTTAAACCCCCAAAACCAGAGCGTGAAAAAAAAAAGCGTTGTATGGCCGATCAGTTTTTTTGCATCCTTAAAAATTCGTGTCTTCCTTCTGCCCTAGACCCCGGTGCTCCATATGAAGTACACAGCTTACCAACTTCGAGGCAGAGTTTGAATCTGGGAGATGGGTAAGTACCTCCTACAGTCCACCTTTAGGTAGAGAGCCCAGGTGGCGGTAGTATCCATGTAAAACACATGTGATGTGTGGTTGTACCGACAGCGCCTTTGGTTCAAGAGTGAAAAAAGCATGTCCTCTTAGAGTTTCACTGCTTAATTCATTCCCCTGGCAGCATGAGTTCCACCAACAGGGAGTCACTGCCTCTTCGTGACCCAAGTTGACTAACAACTGCACGAGCCAGGCGACGTGCCTCCGCCGTCGAACGGCTGGTCTTGAGCCATCCTCCTTGACTCGGAAGGGGCAGGAGGGGCCCACGCGCCGATCCGGAGAACCGCTCGAAGGGCAGTCCAGTTTCGGTGCCACACTCTTCCATTGCTCAACCCAGCTCCCCGTGGTCGCTCCCGGCACCGGTGCAACGAGTGGGATGGATCTTGTGTGACCAGGAGACCATCTCACAGTAGCCAGATACAGCATCATCTTTACGGATAAGATCAAAGATAGCATTGGAAACAATCTTGCAGTCGCCGAACCTTGCCCTTGCAAAAATGAGGAACAGGAAACATCCAGCAGCGTACAAGTCTTGCAGGGCCCCCAGCTTCCGCCTGACGAACTCGCTGACCTCACAAACTGTGAGGGGCCTTGCTTTCGAGGTCGGTTTAGCGCTGGCAGCCGCCAGCCTCAAAACACCGCTGCATTCTCTGCCACAGGTAGACCAACTACGTGCCTGAGGAAACCAACCATTTCAAGCACGCCTTTGATCCTGGATGCGGGAGCCTTGTCGTCCACCAATTTCTTGAGGTACATTCGGCAAAGATGCTCTGTCATCGGAAAGGGGTTGACACTCGACAGCAGAGCCCATGCCAGAAAAGCCTTCACTTGTCGTAGTCGATTTTCCAAAGTCGACAGTGCCTTGCCGCCCAAGGTCTCTGAAACAATTGCAACAGCTGCAAGCATCAGACCCAAGACCGTGGTGACACCCACCCAAGGTAGGACCACTTGAAGCCACTCCTGGTAGACAAGGTTGAACCTGTCCTGCTCAGGAAGGCGGTTTCTGCGAAAAGAGTCCTTGCTCCAAGCTGCCGTGAAAGCACGTTTCTCGGCACGCGGCACCTCGGATGGTTCGGGTCCCAGAGGTCTACAAGCGGCAGTCTCCAGAATGTCTTCAATGTCGAGCGCCGGCCTTGGCCAGACCTCAGTATCGTTGAAGACAGCAGCGAGTGGGCCCGTCCCAAGGGAGGGCCAGAGCAGCAATGTTGGGAGCCGTGGTGAGAGCCTCAATCGACATGCGACGAAGCCTTGCACGATCCTGCTGAGCCCAATTGTTGTTGTGATCCATTGATTCAAGGAGGCACGGCTCTCCATGAAGCTTGACCGAAAACTCAAAGCATGGAATCGCACAATGACCATGAGCCTGCAGAAACTCCCTCAGCAAGCCAGGCGAACTTTGTAGCACATGAGCCAAAGTCGAGCAAAGCGTACCAGCCGCCAAGGAAAATCACAACGGACCACGACAAGCAATCCGAGGCCGCATGCGACGAAGACGCAGTGCACTGGCTGGCAAAGAATAGGGGTCCACCGGAAAGCCAGGGCATCGGCTCAGGGTAGGCGGATTAGGGATTAGGGGCTGCGGGATGTTATGCGCGAAGCCTGGTGGGCCAAATCCTGAGTCAAGAGCATCACACTATTGCTTAGGAGGAAAAAGGCACCATTGTAGGAAGGGTCCGCCCCAACCAAGCCGGCGCACAGCGGCTTCTTCCTCGAGAAGCAAATGTTGCAAGCGGCCCTCGGCGAAGGCCAAGCGATGCTGCACAAAATGCAAGTCAGGTGGCGGCTCAGACTGCTCAAGGGCCCTGGCTGCATGATGCAAAGCATTTATCTAGAAGTCTGCGCTCCGTACGATCACCCCGCGGCGGGGACCTGGATCTTGACCTAGATCGCAACCTGTTATGGCTAAGGTCAGACTCCGCAGCAGGTATTGAATGCGTTGGCGGTGTAAAACCCGGCCGTTCCCAAGGAGGCGTGGTTGCAGAATGCGAAACTAGAGGCACCATCTCTCGATTAGCGCTAAGCTCAGCAGTCAACGTGGACAGAAACTCTCGCTGAGAAGCAGTGCAACAGGCACTCATGATGCTGCCTGGAAAAGCAGCAAGTGAAGGCCCTTCAGAAGGAAGCGGCCTCTGACCTGTTGCTCGCTGTAGTTCAGCAAGATCTGATTCCACCTGACGGATGCGCCGTTTACGTAGCTGCAAATCCAACTGGTGAACGTGCCGGCTTACAAGGCTGACCGTCGAAGGAGAGCGGCTTCCGGAGCGATCGGAAGAGTCAGGGTCGACCCCCCAAAGCTCCTGACGATGCATGCAGCAGGCCTAGGACGCAAGCCAGCCGGTGCACACAATCTTTCCCCGAGGGTGCTCGAAATCGTGCAACCGACACCCGCTACGGCAAAATTTTGCCCACACTCCCTCTTGAGGGTCGTGGCTGCATTGGAAGCAGTTCACAAAATTTTGCACACATGAAAACATGGACGTGCGAAAACATGACATGCGAAAAGTGGGAAAATCTGGATGCGCTCATGTGCAATCGCGCTTGGAAAATAATGCATCACAAATACGGTGACTGCCAGCAAGCTGGAGAGAGCACTTGTTGTTGATGCAGGACCCGTCTGTGTAAGCAAGAACATTCAAGAACATGACCTGGCGCCAGCGACGGTGGGTGCAGAGGGTTGTTACACAAGTGGAGAAACGATGATTCCAGTTCTTGGAAGTACATGGCGGTTTGAGTTAAATCTAAAGCAGGAGGAGGCTTGGTGTTTGGGGAGCCGATAGGGAGAGAAACAGACAAAGAACACAAGAGCGGTAAATGGCGAGTGTTTACAGCCTGCTGAAAATGACTACCCAAACCAGTTATCTCGACAGACGGAGAAAGATTGCTAATCACATAATCCAGCGTGGTCCAATGATCGTTACATCCGGAGCACGTAACAAGTGGTCAGTGCAAGAGGTCTCTTTGTAAGTAACTTTGCGCACCGGCGAAGTAGACAAAAACGTTTGCGGAAGTTGAATATCGAAGCTTTGCAAAAACTCCAGAAGGTAGACGGCGTTGTCTCTTTCCGGACTATCGATGGAAAGTCGCTTACCCCAAGCTTCAAGACCTACATGAACGCCGGTTGGGTCAATGTCTTTGTCTAACCTTGCATTGAAATCCCCTACAATAACCAGGCTTTGAGGAGAGTCAACTGAAAACGTTTGCTCAGAGGGATGGTCCCAAAAGTCCCGCTTTCGTTTCGAATCTTCGGCCGCATCCTGCACCAAGCTAGGCGCATAAGCACAGTAAACAAGGAGAGGACGAGGTGAGGTATTGACCATGATAGAACACAACCTCGGACCTAAGGGCATGAATGATGGGACATAAGGGCGGAGCGATGGCGAAATGATGAACCCAACTCCATGCTTGGGGGAGTCTGCAGCTGCACTATGGAGGACAAGAAATCCTTCCTTGGAGAATTCCTGTATTGCCGTAGAATGTGTNGAGCGATGGCGAAATGATGAACCCAACTCCATGCTTGGGGGAGTCTGCAGCTGCACTATGGAGGACAAGAAATCCTTCCTTGGAGAATTCCTGTATTGCCGTAGAATGTGTTTCTTGCATTGCCAACATGTGAACATTTTCTTTCCGCATGAACGCAAAAATTTGGTCATACTTTGCCACCTCTCGCAACCCTTCCACACTCCAGGTCGCTATTTTAAGAGAACGAGCATACAATTTGCCTGGCGCTACTGCTGTAGACAAAACTGCTCGGTAAACCGATGCATTGTTACTCAAATTCTGTTGGCAAGTCAGCTTCTTCCGAGAACGTTCAAAAACTGCTTGTGTCGGCTGCAGCGGGGGCCTTTCCATATGCACGGTATGTCCGTCTGGCCTCCGCACGGGTATTTCGAAAGTTTTGGAGTCTGCGCTCTATGGCTTCCCCACTTCGGAAGCCTCTGTGACATCCCCCGAAAGCATTGCGGTTTTCGCTGCCGCGCGATTTAGCGCATGACCAAGACACTATACTGAGTGCAACAACGGATCTGCAGGAGTACGGCGGCATCCCGGCCCACCTCGTCTGGAGGCAACCGCTTCCGTAGACATTGATAAAGTTTCGGTTGGAGCTAGGATCGGAACAGAATACATAATACCATCCTCGCCTACATACGAATGCTTCAAAGTATGTTTGGTAATCGTTGCACGTAAAAACAACCATCCCATTGTACAAAATGACACGTGTTCGCCAAAGATGGGACTTCGCATGTGGTTTCCTCCACGCGTGGGTAGTGAACCAGTTCCCGTTGAGATAATGCATTAAACGGTTGTGTTTCTTGTGGGAGAAAACATCAGGTTGATTGACCACGCTAGGCACAAGTACGGACAGCAAATCTGCTGCAGTTTTGCCGCGTGCGGCAGCAGCAGTCGGAGTGCGGCAAACGAGGGATCCATTCATAATCTTCCCCTTGCAGCAGGAAGCCTCAAAAATGGTGACAACGTTATGAACGACATGGTAATAATGAACAGCTAGCCTGGTAGGAACCCCTCGCATCAAAAGCATTCTGTACGAACCGGAATCCGGCTGAAGCAACATAGCCTTATCTTGTTTAGTATCCGTATCTTGCATCCACCGCGCTGCATGCGGCATAACCGTATCTGGCATCATAGCCCCCCCATGGGTCATGACCGTATCTGGCATCATAGTCGCATCGGTGGTATGTATGCTGCGTGGGTAATAGCCTGCAATAGAATGAGTGTGTTCATCATGCGCTCGTTGAAGCGTACCCCGAAGTCCGCTTGTATGGTTGGCAACAACTCTGGCTGGACGAGCAGTATGCACCTGAATTCGCCTCGAGATGGGAGATACACAATCTGAGCCACAACCACATCCTCATGAAAATCCTCGGGAGATTTGATTTGGAGCGACGACAAATCTGTTCGGAATGTGTTTGAACCGTATGGTGCTGGCGTCAATTCTGAAAGCATATCCAACACTGTAAAATACGGCTGCCTTTCCAAGCGTGTGGAAAAAGGAACGTCCCGCTCGATCCTGAGTTTTCTATCATTGCCACGATCCTGGTAATCCCGCCAATAACGAGCGCTTTTTCGGAAAGCAATGAGAAACTCCTGACTGCCCTGCTGCTGTAAGAACACGACTCTCATTATGGCTTCATTGGAGGAAAGATATGACGCGAGCACGATTGCACGACCTCATGGAAATCCATACCCGCAGCCTGGCACAAATATCTCATGTTGCCCTGAATGCACTTATAGTTTGCAAAGGGTGGCACGTTGTGTAAAATGACGATGCGACGACAAACTTCCCCTTCCAGGTTGCTCAACTGCATCTGGTGAAAGTTGAGTGCCCGCAATACACTAGGCGCTTTCTTGTTTGACATGGCGGTCAAAGCATCTGCCAACATACCGAAGCTGGGTTGCACATGACGCTCATGGTAGGATTTCAAAGCCGACTCCAAACTTTCCCCAGTGCCCTGAACTTGCTTCTGTTCCTCATCCAGCGAAGGTGGGTTGTTTGGCGTAGGGACGTCGATGTTGGGTTCCACAAACTCCCCACTCGGTGTTAGTCGCGCAGCTGTAGCTTGACGTTTGAAGTTTTGCAATGCCTTTTTGACTTCAGGCTTTTGCTCAAGTTCCCGTCGATATGCTGGATCCATGTCGCCCCATTCTAAACACGAATAATCCACTTCCTCCGCCTTGATCGGCCCGGCTGGGGCCAGCCCTGTCAAACCGCTAATCTCCGAAAGGTTCGAAGTAGCAGCACGCTTTATGACATCAACCATAGCATCCACAATCATAGGGCTTGCAGTCTCTCGTTTTTCGGAACCGTCTGCGAGTTTATGTATCAACGAGATGGAGCCGTCAGATTTGTACTCGACCGAAACTGTGGGGGATTTCGTCTGCATTCTCTCTACGGAGTGGTCCATGGCTTCAAAAAACAGACCCTGCCGTTTCCTTGTCTACGGTGCTTGGGCCTACAGCCTGTGAGTACAAGGAGCAAACCACTGGAAAAGGACTAACACCAGCAGCAAACCGCTCGAAAGAGACTGGAAAACTTGAAAACAAGGAGCAAACCGCTCGAAAGAATTAAGACTTTGAGAACAAGAGGCAAGAGACTTAGAGAGTTTAATAACAAGTCACAAGGAGCAAACCGCTCGAAAAGGACAGAAACAACAAACCGCTCGAAAGAGACTAGGGAAGGTGAGAACAAGGAGCAAACCGCTGGCAAGCGCCTAGATAATCTGACTCAAAGAAGCGAACCGCTCGAAAGAGACTAGAGAGTTTAAGAATTAACAACAAGGAGCAAACCGCTCGAAAGAGACTAGAGGCTTTGAGAACAAAGAGCAAGCCGCTCGAAAGAGACTAGAGAATTTCAATACAAGGAGCAAGCCGCTCGACCGCTCGAAGGAAACTAGAAAACTTGAGAACAAGAGACTAGAGGTTTTGAAACAATCCACTCGAAGGGAACAGAAAAGAAGCAAACCGCTTGAACAAGACTAGAGCGAGACCAGGGAACGAACCTCCCAAAGAGACTACAGACAATAAAAACAAGGAGCAAACTGCTCGAAAAAGACTAGAGAACTTGAAACCACGGAGCAAACCGCTCCAAAGGGACTAAAGCAGTTGAGAACAAGGAGCAGACCGTTCGGAAAAGCTTACAAAGTTTGAAAACACGGAGCAAACCGCTCGAAAACGACTTCAGAACATGAGAACAAAGAGCAAACCGCTCGAGAGAGACTACAGAGATTAAGAACAAGGAGCAAAGCAAGCGAAACAAACTAGCAAAGCTGAGAAACAAAAAGCGAAAACCGCCCGAAAACACAATACAATAAACATTGAGAACACAAGGAGCACACCGCTTCAAAGACACTAGAGAGCCTGAGACCACGGAGAAAACCGCTCGAAACAGACTAGAGACTTTGAGCACGAGGAGCAGGCCGTTCGAAAATGCTTACAAAGTTTGAAAACACGGAGCAAACCGCTCGAAAAAGACTCGAGATTCTGTGCAAAAGGAAGCAAACCGTTCGAACAAGACTAGAAAACTTGACAGCGCAACGAGCAAACCGCTCCACTGAGACTCGAGAAATAAAGAACTGGGAGCAAACCGCTCGAAAGGACTAGAGAATTTCAGAACAAAGAGCAAACCGCTCGTAGGAGACTACAGAATTTAAGAATCTAAGAACAGGGAATAAACTGCTCGAAAAGGACTATAGAATTTGAGAACAAAGAGCAAACCGCTGCAAAGAAAATGGAGAATTTGAGACCAAGGATCAAACCGCTCGAAGCAGACTTGGGAATTTGAGAACAAAGAGCAAACCAAGCGAAAGAAAGTAGGATTTTGACAAGCAGGAGCAAACCGCTCCGAAAAACAAAAAGAAAATCAAAGAACACAAGGAGCAAACCGCTCGAAAGACACTGGAGAACTAAGAGCAAGAAACAAACCGCCTGAAAGGGTAGAACTTTGAGAACCAGGAGCAAGCCGCTCGCAAAAACCTGGAGAACTTGAGAACACGTAGCCAACCGCTCGAAAGAGACTAGGGTGAGTGGAGAATTTGAGAACCAGGAGCAAACGAAAGAAAACAGAGAATCTGAGAACAAGGAGCACACTGCTCAAAAGAAACTAGAGAATTTGAGAATAAGGTGCAAGCTGCTCGAAAAGGACTAGAGAATTTCAGAGCAAGGAGCAAACCGCTCGAAAAAGACGAGAGAGCCCGCGAAGGGACGGAGCCCATGACGGGCCCGCGAAAACCAGTGAGCCACCAAAGGGCACGAAGGTGGAAGGGGCAAGAAGCCCGCGAAGGGCGGGAAGCCCACGAAGGGCAGAGAGCCCGCCAAGGGCGGAAGCCCGAGCCCGGGAAACGCGTGACAGTGATCGAACTCTGCATAACCCTGCGAATTCGAAGAGCGCTGCTTGGAGGAAAAACAAGCCACAGACAGAACGCATAAGCGCAGAACACCCGCACGTCTGGATGAAGCCTTGTCGAGAAGTAAAACGGCCTTGTGTGGCCTGTCAAGGATTTTTCTGCCCTCCTCGAGGCTTCATTGGTTCCTCTTGCCTCAGGGGCCATTTGAAGCCCCCGCAGGGCCCAATTAAACCCCATTGTGGCGCGGGCAGGGCATTCCTTAAGACCTCTAGTTGGCAGGGGTACACGACGCGACGCTTCAAAACCCACAACGATGGGTTAGGAGGGCGTTTATCTCAACATGTCGGGCCCGAGGAATGTCGATCCAGGCTGAGGGGCCACTGAAAGCCCTGTCCGCTGAGGGAAAGCTTTCTTTGTCATGGATACATGGCGAGGTAGAAGAAAAACCCGTGCGCAGGAGAGGAGGTGTTTTTAAGACCCTTCCACGTTGGTGGAGATACAAATAAGACCCTGCACAGGGCGGAGGGCTTGCATTCGCACTCTGTCCATGCATGCTCGAGAAGCTGTTGAGCGCCGGGCCTACCCAGGGCAGAGAAGAAGCCTTTCCGACGACAGTACCCAAAAAGACCCTACGAATACCAAAATGGATACCCCGTTTTGAAGTTGTACGACTTTCCGATTGTGCAGGGGTACCACAACAACGCGTGACGGCAAGGGTGCACCCATTCCAAATTTGCTACGTAATTTGAGGAGCAATACCAAGAGGATACTTGCTTGTTGAATCGCGCGTCGTTGAAGGTCCAGAAGAGTCCGGGCGGCGGTGGCTGCTGCTGCTTCTTGCTGTTGCTGTTGCTGTTGCTGTTGCTGTTGCTCTTGCTCTTCCTCTCACTCTCTTACTCTCTTACTCTCTTACTCTCTTACTCTCTTACTCTCTTACTCTCTTACTCTCTTACTCTCTTACTCTCTTACTCTCTTACTCTCTTACTCTCTTACTCTCTTACTCTCTTACTCTCTTACTCTCTTACTCTCTTACTCTCTTACTCTCTTACTCTCTTACTCTCTTACGCTCTTACTCTCTTACTCTCTTACTCTCGTACTCTCGTACTCTCGTACTCTCGTACTCTCGTACTCTCTTACTCTCTTACTCTCTTACTCTCTTACTCTCAGACTCTCTTACTCTCTTACTCTCTTAGTCTTAGTCTCAGTCTTACTCTTACTCTTACTCTTACTCTTGCTCTTGCTCTGACTCTGACTCTGAGTCTGAGTCTGACTCTTGCTCTTGCTCTTGCTCTTGCTGCTTTTGTTGCCAAAGCCGTTGCCGTTGCTGTTGCTGTCGCTGTGGCTGTGGTTGTTGTTCGTGTTGTTGCTGCTGTTTCTGCTGTTGCTGCTGTTGCTGCTGCTGCTGCTGTGCTGCTAATGCTGCTGCTATTATTATTGTTGTCGTTGTAGTTCCTGTTGCTGTTGCCGTTGCTGCTAGTCTTGTGATACTAGTACACGTACTGGCACTATACGAGTACAAGCACTGAAATGATTGTAAATGCATACGGCAATAAATGGTGGTAATGGTAATGCTTGTGATGGCAATGGTAATGGGAATGGCAAGGGCGACAGCAATGGCAGGGGTAATGGTTCTCAGTTTGCCTCTTGACTTTCTCTATCTGACCCTGACCTATTTTTTTTGGTCATGAACCCTTTGGACCTGTGTCTTCGCATGCCTGATTTCAAATACCTGAGATCTGATTGCTCTCGGGCTCCAGTCAGTGTCCATTCCTGCGATTCAGAGTTTGCAGCATTTCTCGTTCAGCTTCAACTGAAATCTAATTTGATCGGGGGACAAACACACACACACACATACGCACGCACACCGCGACACGCGCACGCATACATGCAGACCTACATACGTACATACATACGTACATAATTATATATATATATACACACATACACATACACACGCGCCACCTACTGTATGTCAGAAATAAATTATGCCAGACCTACCCCGTGCTATGACGAAGTTGATAAATTCAGTTACCGAAACACTCTGCCGAACACACGTGCCACACAAACGTTGCCCTGCTTGCCTGTTTCCAGAAAGCTCTGCGAAAGGGTTCTTTGCAAAAAAAGATTGCATGTTTGCACCACATGTGCTTGCACTACACGCCTATACACTGCTTGCACCTACACTGCCTGCTTACACTCTGCCTGTCTATAATACACATGCTTGCACTACACAGATATACAGTGCTTGCACTTACACTACCTGCTTACCCTAGTATGCTTATCTTTGCCCTGCTTGCTCTCGGGATAATCGCTGTCTAGTTGTTGCTTGTTTCGTTATTTCTGCCTTTTCTTCTGTCCTATTGGTTCGTTCGTTCTTTCTTTCTGCCCGTCCTGCGTGTGATCCTTTCGCATGTCTTTCCTTTGTGTTTCTGTCTTTCTTCCATTGTTTCTTGCTTTCCTTCCTGTCATCCTTGCGCGTGCCTTTCCTGCCTCCACCGTCAGCCAATACAAAAGACAAGAACAACAACCGAAAAAACACACCCTCCTAACTCCTATCATTGTTGGTACTATTGTTTATAGTCGTCGTCGTCGTAGTCGTCGTCGAAGCAGTAGTAGTGGCCGCAGTAGTAGTAGCAATAGCAGTAGCAAAGAAGCAGCCAAGCGGAAATGCAGAAAAGCAAAAGGACAAACAAGCAGAAAATCGACAAGCAAACACAGGCAGAAGGCAGAAAGAACAGCCAAAACAAGCAGAAAAGTGCAGGAACGGAAGAGCGAAGCAGACAAGCGGAGAAACGGAAAAACTGAAAAACAACAGCAAGAACAAGCAGAAAACGACCAGCAAACAAAGGCAGAAGGTAAACCTGTGAGCGATTGAGTGAGCGAGTGATCGTTTTCGATGGCGAACTGTCAATATCAGAACATCTGAAACTGCTGACACCAAACAACAAGCAACCGCAAGATGTGTTGACTGCTGCCTTCTGTGAGAGAGTGTCGGGGTGCCGCCCTGGCGTAGACCCTCCCGAAGGGGTCCACGGAAGGTCAACACTCGTCCGAAACTTCACAGACAAGCTGCGGTCAAAACACTGTGGGATTCAGAGCTAATGGGGCCGCGGCCAAAGGACGGCAGCTCAGTCAAGTGCATACATCGCCTGCCCGAACGCCTGCAAGCTCCAGGATCCAGCGCAGCCAATGACATGACGAAACATGACAAAGACCAACCATTGACATGTACAAGCTTCACGAGACCAGGAAATTGTATCGACAGCAAGAGAAGCAGATGAGGGTTCAGCGCACAGAGCACAGGGGAGCACCACGGCCAGGTATGAGGCGGGGTTTCAAAGGCTACAAGGCACCTGTGTTTTCCGGCGGCAGAGGCGTCATCGCCGAGCTGTTCGGAAGCTCAGGCGAGTAGAAGGGGCTTTCAGAATCTCAAGGGTTGCCAGGCATAACGCCAGTGCTGGATATGCTCAACAGTTGAGGATGCTCTGTTTGGGAAGTTCGAGTTGGGAGTACAAGACTGTGCAGTTGATTTAGGACCAACAAGCAGGATCTCTTTTCTGCTGAAAGATGCCTGACAGGATTTNGGAAGTTCGAGTTGGGAGTACAAGACTGTGCAGTTGATTTAGGACCAACAAGCAGGATCTCTTTTCTGCTGAAAGATGCCTGACAGGATTTTTGAAGACGTGGCCTCTGTTATTTGCACTCGCTTCAAGAAGAGCTGCCAACAAAGAGCTATTTGCCATGCAGAAGGCTTGACTCGACTGCTGAGCACAACAGAAAGCATCAGCAGTGCATTTCCTGATGCTGCGTGAAACAGTGTTTTCATCACGTCACATGGATGCAGACATGAACTTCATGAACTACAACAGCGACATGTGTGCAAGAATAAACCCGATTGTCTAGGATTCTGAGTGACTTTCGCTCCCTGAGGACTTGATACATCAATTCAGGTGCTCCGAATCCGTCCCTGTCCCACGAACGACCGCAGAAAAGCTATGTCCCCGCAGTCACTCTCCGGCAGTGGCACGTACCGCGACCAGACTGAACTTCCAAACCTCAGGCCGGTCAATGGATCAAGCACAGGAAGTGAGACCAAATTCCAGCAAGAGGGCTCAGAAAGAAGTCTGAAAGCCCAAAGAAAGTGCTTCGCTTCCTACCTCCCTCTTGCAGAAAGTCTGGGTTCCACGCTGTCGCCAGGAGCTGAAGATGGAGTCGGCCATGAAGGCTCTTTTTTGCCTCAGCTGAGAAACTCCTACAAGAACACGCAAAAACAAAAAATCACCGCCAGGATATGGGGCTTGATTTCGTCACAGGGGACATGTGACATGATGCAAAGTTTGACGCAGCAGCACCTATCAGGAAATGCACTGCTGATGATTTCTGTTGTGCTCAGCAGTCGAGTCAAGCCTTCTGCATGGCAAATAGCTCTTTGTTGGCAGCTCTTCTTGAAGCGTGTGCAAATAACAGAGGCCACGTCTTCAAAAATCCTGTCAGGCATCTTTCAGCAGAAAAGAGATCCTGCTTGTTGGTCCTAAATCAACTGCACAGTCTTGTACTCCCAACTCGAACTTCCNAAATCCTGTCAGGCATCTTTCAGCAGAAAAGAGATCCTGCTTGTTGGTCCTAAATCAACTGCACAGTCTTGTACTCCCAACTCGAACTTCCCAAACAGAGCATCCTCAACTGTTGAGCACATCCAGCACTGGCGTTATGCCTGGCAACCCTTGAGATTCTGAAAGCCCCTTCTACTCGCCTGAGCTTCCGAACAGCTCGGGCGATGACGCCTCTGCCGCCGGAAAACACAGGTGCCTTGTAGCCTTTGAAACCCCGCCTCATACCTGGTCGTGTTTCCGAATAGCTCGGGCGATGACGCCTCCACCATCGAGAAACACAGCCGAATGGATCCCCTCCGAATTCCGAATCCGTCCCTGTCCCACGAACGACCGCAGAAAAGCTATGTCCCCGCAGTCACTCCGGCCTCCGGCAGTGGCACGTACCGCGACCAGACCGAACTTCCAAACCTCAGGCCGGTCAGCCGGTCCATGGATCAAGCAAAACAAGTGAGACCAAGTTCAGGTCCCGCGGGTGGTGTGCGAAACAAGAGAAAGAAGGTTGAGGAACTCCCAGCGACGTGCAAAAGACAAAGTGACCCCGGTTCTTCATGGGGAGAGATGTTTGGGGTCGTCTCTAAAGCATTGCCATCATTCAGCCTTGCGCGTAAAGCCTCTCCCATCGTTTTTCGAGAAAGGGGCTTTAGAAACAAAGGTTTAAGCGAGAAGGATTTGGAGATGGGGCTCACTTCGTTTTAATGGTTCTACAGGTGCTTCACCAGGTTATTGAGCTTCCTAACGGCTCAACAAAGAGGGCTTTGAACTGCTTTTTCAGGGTTCGGAGTCGGGGACGCTGCAATCGCTTCAAGTTCGGGTCGATGACTGCAGTGCTCCAAACTGCGTGCAGCCCCGAACTTCACCGTGACCTTTGCACCAAATCGCCCTCTGAGGGCGCGAACACCGGGGACTTTTCTGGCGACACGTTCCCGCTCGCACAGATCCGACGTTTACAAAACGCCGTCGACTCGTCGGCTCAGGTCCTCCCTCGGGCCAAGCCCTTCCTTCCACGCTCCGACATCGCTCGCTCCTCCCTTCCTCCCTTCCTTGTTCCTTGCGGGTCTTCTGGCCATGGGGTCACACAAGCACGACATGTCCGGAGATTCTCCTGGAGCCAACCTTTGAGCCCCTGTGAGCGGCGTTCGCGGTTTCACCACACTACAGTAAGGATCGTGGACGCGGCAAGATTGCGTAGATTCCGGTGCGCAGGACCCGAGGGGTACCGCTGATTTCAACCTCAGATCTTTCCATGCGATGGGGTATTTTGGGTTCCGGAACCCACCCGAAAGCCTAAACCCTAAACAGCCCTGCGACCGAAAGCCCGAACATCGCGTCAATGGAGCTTGATGCAAAGCGCAACTCGACTTCGATGGATGAGGGTGACACCACGGCTCGGCGGCAGCAGGCAGCAGCAACTGGAGCTTGTTCAGATGTTTACCTGGCACCAGGCCTAGACACTCCATTATCCACTAAGGAAAGCAAGCTCGACACTCTGAGACTCCGTGTGCCTGGTTGGTCAGTGATTCTGTTGGCCACGTCGTGAAGGGGCTGCTTCCTGCACCGACTTGCTGTGTATCGCTCCAGCAATCCAAAATCCACTTTGCTGCGTTCGATAAGTCTGAAAGCTGACAGCAACCTGCAATTCACCACGTCCTCAAAACCACACATGTCCACGGGCCATCCAGCATCTTCGACAGTCGCAAGCGATCCCCCGCCTCGGTTCTTCACCGAGCATTCGCTCAAGGCCTTCATGCCACGTTCCGTGCAACTAATCAGCGTGAACATAGGCATCGGGCAGAAGCTTCTGCATGCACCAACACATGGGGCTCCGACTCATCCACGTCCACTGCCAACCTGTCAAGCAAAGATCTTGGTCCAGTTTAGTGCGCAAGGCCTTTTGACAACGACAGCACACCAGGCACATTACGGGAGAAGTTCGATGCGCTTGTGACGACGACGACATATGAACCCACATGGCAACTGGCACCTGTCTACAAAGGCCTGAAGCGATGCCAAAACAAGGACGAGGACAAAAGCGACAACGAATGTACAGACACACGTTTTCCTTCTCGTGGCACCCGCCATGTGACAGAAGACAAGCGTCCTCTCCGAAGTCCAGGTGACCTACTGTGTATAGCTCACGAAAGCATTAGTCAAGTGTTGTAAGTGACTGAAGTGAATAGGATGTCTGAAACCAAGTCGTGTTGGAATACCAATCATCATCGCCGTCAGGACCCCAATTCATTTGCAGCAAGCCAGTTTCACCCAGCTGCCTCAATGGATACAACTCGATGTATGGAGTGTATGCGGTTCCTTCAGCTGAGGTGTCACGTAGCAACACTAGAAGTGCTGGATCGCTCGCTTTCATGTTCCAGCGCCGGGACCAGCGGTTGTCGGCCCTTGTTGAAGAGACTTCCACGCCCTCACGTGGCAGGGATATCACTTCGGTAGCACTGGGAACTCCCGTGTTGTTCAGGAATTCTGAGTCGATGAAGTAGCAATCGCTGTAGATGTCCGAACTTGGTCTTGTCCACTGTGGCATGTCGATCTTGTACCGTGCTTTGTAGACCAATTGGTCTGATGTCCTAACCATAGCCATGAAACCTGGCGACAACGCTGACACGAGGTAGCCAGCACTGTTCCTCTTTCCTTTCTCCGAAGTTGTGCCATCAGGGTCGCAGGAGTATGAGAAGAGATTCTCAAAGTCGTAGGCAATGGAGAGATACAATGACGCCGAATCGCTCTCGTTGTCAAGAGCATTTTTTTGCTGGGTGATTTCGAAGGTTGGTGAGAGCCGAGCATGATATTCATCGAAGCGTGTATTGAAGCAGCTCAACTCTGCTGGAGCTTCGGTGTAATTTGCATCGCCCTGGTAAATGTTTACATCATCTCGGCTGTCCACGTAGACCTCGGGCACCGTAAAACCAGCCGAACTTCTTCCCATACAATCCCAGGTGTATGTGCTTACTGCGGATTGCATGATCCGGGCCATGTGCAGATAAACATCCGTGTAAGTGCCTATTTTCTCCTGTGTCAACTCGACACGGCCGGAGAATCGCTTCACATCAACGGGGTCAGCAAAGTCGAAGGTCTTGTTGGCTGCCATGGCCTCATCAAACATGTTCAAGGTGAACCTGCCTTCTCCATCAGTGCGGTTCAGTGGAATGCCAGAAAATATACATCCAGGCACCCGGGAGTACCGCACAGAACCACTCGAACGGGATAGAAGTGAATCTCCTCAACTATGGAGCACAGCTCCTCGCTTTGGAGTCGCCGTCTCTCGTCTTGGGCTGCCAAGGGCTGCATCGTCAACACAACGACATTGGTAGTACTCGTAGTGCTTGTGCTCGTAGTGTCGGTCACTGTCGTCACGTGCGTGGTCAGCAGGTCTGCGTCAGCGTCCGAGTCTTCGTCCGACACTGAGTTTTCGCATCCCTACAAAAGAAGCACGAGAGCTCCTGCAAGGGCAACTTTCCACATGGGCCAAATACAGTTGGGCTAAACAGCTAGCCAAGCCTGTTGCTCTCTCTCTCTCTCTCGCTGCGAGTGGATCGAGCCCGGCAAACCCCGGAATGGATGCTCAAGTTCGCTGGGCTCCCATAGGGACACATCTCCACCCCTGGATGACATGCCAAGTGGCTGTTCCATGAGCTCGTCAACCCGCCTCTATCAGGATCCGAGGCCTCTTCACGAGCTCCACACGCGCGCTGGGGCGGCAACCTTGATCCCATCCGACCCCAACACAGTGCAGAGTTGTGAGCGTGAGAATTCAGCGCTTCTCCACTGCAGCACTCTACTCCAAGTCTGCTTTGGAAGGACATGACACAGATTCTCATATCGACGACCTGACTCAGTTCCAATACAGAATAGCTTCGGCGGGTTTGGGGTTCAGCCTGCAGTGGAATCGCCTTTTGGCAGGGTGACGCTTTGTTGGGGACCGGTCCCTGTCCCTCCGAGGGAAGCGCAGACGAGCCCGGGCCGCTGCTCCGCTGCTCCCTCTTCTGGGGAGTTTTAGACTTCGCCCCTTCGCCCACTTCGCCCCCTCCCCACCTTCCACCTCCCCCTTGCACCTTGCGGAGGAGAGAGATGAGAGAAGTGTGTGCCTCTCCGCCTTTTTCTCCCAAGCTCTGCCTCCTTCTCCTTCTCCCGCTCTCGGCTTGGGCCCCTGAGCTTCCAACAACCCGAAGGACGCCAAAAGCCAATCGCGCTTGAAGCTCAAGCTCGGCTTGGCAGTTGAAGGCGACTCTGGGATTCCACGGGCTTTCGAGAGGTGCTGCAGCAGAGAAGGCGCAGAAGCCGCCACTGAGCCCCAACCCCAGCAAAAAACGATGCACCGCCCCGCCCGGGCCCCGGACATGTCGAAACATTGTTCCGTCACGCTTCACCCTGCCCGGCCTGCGCAAGAGTAGCACATAGTAGCACGGTCTGCCTAGAACGAGTGCCCGGACTCTGGCATTGGAAGCCTATGGATGCATTGACCATGGAAGCTCTCCCGATGGGACATTAGTTCCACGACCTTCTACTCGGAGAGTAGCCGCGGAACTTACATCCGATATTGCACCGCCCCAAGTCCACCAACATACAATATAAGCCTTTTCCGCATGGAAATGCTTTCAAGCGCTTAGTTCCACTGACCCGGACACTGCATCGCAGGCATGGCCACATCCCTGTTGTCTCTCTTCTTCCGCACCGCCCAAGGAAGGCAGGTTCCCCTACCCGCTTCGCCTGGCCTCAAGGTCTCACACGTGATAAACTACGCGATGAGGCGTCCAGGTTGCAACTCCTGTATCCCCCCATTGTCTTCTTCGTGCTTTGGAAGCTCTCTCTCTCTCTCCTTTTTCTTTTTCTGTGTAGGTCAACATCGTCGTGATGCTAATCTTATGGTAGCTACTGGAACGGCTGTGGCGAGGGATGTCTTAACAGCTGATGTTCGCCAGCTCTACAAGGACAGGTTCGGGCCACCCCAGCCATCGAACCGCAATCACTGTTTTGCAGCCGAGCCGCTTGTTCAGGGGTATGTCTGGGCGTAGCAACAACGGCAATGAGGAAAACTGCAACACCACGACAACGAGAACATACAAAAATGCACCTGTCTCTGTCTGTCTCGAGGAGAACCACAGCAAACCAAAAAAGCGCAGAAAAACTTCAAAAACTTCGAAGACGCTCTGGGCCAGCTGCGGCTTGGAGCAAGACTGCTAACCCGGGAATTCAAGACTGCTAACCTGTGAATTTGTCAGAGATCTGTGGGAGCTTCGGACAGTCGCAACTGGGGCCAAAACGGCTCGGAGGAAGGCCCCTCCGCGGACCTGAGACAGAGCACTCGCACGTCAGCTTCAGATTTTGCCCCAAACTTTTATGCACAAACCCTGAAACTTCCCGGAAGGACCCGGGAACTCTTCGGGCCTCCAGGCTCGGAGGCCCAAATGGCTTGTCCAGCCTTCCATGCCTGGATAAAGCGGCGATGCTAGAACACTCCATCTCAGCCACTCAGCCACGCGTGCAGTTAAAGCGAAAGCAGCGAGCGTTCCGTGAGCCGAAGCGAAGACTTTCTCCCGATGGAGCGATGGCGACGGCGACGATACGGCGGAAGCGCGCAGGGGCCGGCCTTGGAGCCGCCGAGCCGAAAGAGGAAAGAACGGGGGAGGTCCGGTCTTCGCAGCTTCGCAGCTTCATAGCTTCGCCCAGCGGAGGTCCGTGGAGGGCCTGAGGTGCGTGAGCGGTGACACCCGCCGCCTGCCCTTCGAAAAGAACAAAGAACAAACAGAACATGCTGCCGGGGAATAGGCTTAGGCTGCAAGGACCCCGAAACCCGAAACAAGCTAAGTTATCGGTTCAGACCACCACTCCCACACTTCCCCTGACGAAGTGGGTGTTTTTGAAGCGCTCTTCTTGAGACAGGGCCATCATGCCTCGGGCGTCACGATGAGCTCCAGTCCGGCAAATCCTCACATAAAAACCACTCAGCGCCGCCGACATTAGAAGTGGCCGATCTTTGTCCTACGGTGAACCGAGGCCCGCAAGTCCGAAACCACACAAATCGCAAGGCGCCCGAAGGCCTCAACCTAAAACCAAGCAACGTTACGTTCCCTTTCCTACCAGCTCCCGGCAGGAACCGAAGCTTCCTGCCGGAATTTTAATGCTTCCCAAGCCTATAGTGGACACGCGTCTGACCGACTGAGGGGTTTCACCGGGGGGTTCAAAGCTTGACTCGGTTTAACGTTGAGATTAGGACTTTGAGATTGGCACGTTGGGTAGTGCGCATCTCTGTGTCTTTCTGGGCTCTGCATCTGAGAAGCAGAGAATGAGAGATGGCGAGTACGGAGAGGGAGAGAGAAGAGACACACGGGAAGTCTATCGGAGTGAAGAAGATTGAGGGATCAAGTGGTCCAAAACAAAGGTTGATGCTTTTTAGTTTTGCTGGGATATTAACAAGTCTCGGGCTGAAAAGGGTTTAGTTGGAGATGCAAAAACCAAAGGCTGAACATGTTTCGGGTTGAAACCGGTCCTGTCATCCTGTCGAAACGCGACACGATCAGAAGGGAAGCGAATCCATGCTGAGACGGAAGAACACGTGAATCACAGAGCATACATAGCGTATTAGTTCGCTACCTCAATATGGTTGTGTTTATGTACCCATGATGGCACTGTGGTACAACCCATGCTTGTCTGAAACGCGTGGTTTAGATCTTTCGTTTTCTTGTTGGGGCTGTGGCTGTTGGTACTACCGCCTCGTGACTACATGTGCAAGAACTACGTCAGTTGCTGCTCAGTAGCGTGAGCATGGTTAGCATGATGGTTGAGTCCAAAGCCGAAATCGCGGCTGCTAGGCAGGCAGGATCCAGAACAGACTTCTGCAAAACGCAGCCATTCGCCACCGGGATCAAGCCTTTGGCTTGCAGTTGTAAGCTTGCAGCCCAGCAACAGCAACGCAAATCTCGCGAATCATCGTTATGATCCCGGACTTCTCCGTCATCATCTTCCAAAGAGCAGCCGACATCATGAGCAGGATCATCAATCCAGTAAAGCTGACGATTAACATAGCGAGTCGCAAAACGTGACTAGAGCTTTCGTTCTAGTACATATATCGATCTGAAGGATTGGCTCAAGAAGCGGCATCCGGCTTTTCACGTCATGCAAAGCTTGCAACAGTGCTTCGCGGTGTTTAAAACTTTATAACATTAGAAAAGATGGTGCAAGCGTAATGTTGCAAACAGCTTTGTGCGGCTATTGTTTTTGAACCTGCCACACGAAAATCCAAAATATGTATCACGCTACAGCGAGGTCAGGGGCAAGCAAAAATCATACAATGTCAACAATGTCCCGCATCCATCGCAAAGAACCGCATACTCCTTGTTTGCATGTCGGAATTCGATATAACCATCTGCGAACGCACTGTAAGTTGTTATCTGACGGTGTGAACACGTCATACATGAACTTCATGGATCGCGCTCTTCTGTTTTTCACGTAAGATGCTACACTACACGCTTTTTGGGTTGATTCTGCTATAAACTCACGGCAACATCTGACCTCCAGATACGACACACGTTGCAACTCCTTTCGCCAAGAATAAATCAAGTGCAAGTGAAAATGTTTTGAATGCTCAAAGACGCCTGCGGTATATCGTAGCGTCAAATGCGAACTACTGCTACGTAGCACTGTACATCTACGACTAGTGTACATCGTCTCCGAAGGCTCGGGCAGCCGATGAAACGATTGCTTGACTTACCCAAGCGGAGGCACTTTCCAAGGATCAAAGTTGCGGCTCACAGAAGACTCGCAAGGAATGTTCAAGTGGGCTGCATGCAACCTCACATTGCCCCATCATGATAAAAGGTTTTCATTGAGAAATCCACGCGTTGGTATTGCGAGGCCTATGCATCGAGTGGCATCACATCCGCCTACTCTCGGACTGGCAGCTGCTCCACAGCTGCATCGTGCGGCACGTATGTTTTCAAGGATTAACAACAAAATGCTGTTTCGACATAGACAGTAACCCGGCCTCGTTTCTTTCCGAAGCTATGTATATTGTCAGCAGTCGCCCAGCGGCCGACGTACAAGAACTGAACGATGACTGAAGTGCCGTGCAGCACATGACTCATCCCCCAGTCGCATCATGAGCCTTTGAAGTCAGCCACCATAGCATATCTTGCATCTGCGGAAGCCTCTGCGCACGGCCTCTCCCCGGATAATTCCGCAATCTGCCTTGCGCACTTAAAGTTGCCACATCTGCGCGTGAAATGATACGCATGACCGCGTATTCTAGTCACAAACACTGGTGCTCCATCAAGTTCGTCACGAACTGTTTGATCATCCAAGCGCACTCTGACTGCAACATTTGGCACTTGCATCGCGGTTCTCGGCCGCCTGTCATTCGACGACCCTGCCATCGGGTCTCGAGCATCATGATCATCCTCTGCAGCACGGCTGCTTCTGTGATCTGCACTGCCTCGGCCTGCATTGCCTGCGGCCGGATTGCTTGCACTTGCTGTCTGATGTGCCTTGCCACTAAGATTATCACTAGCACTAGGATTTTCGCTGGTCTTCTTAGGGTCACGTGCCGGTTCGGGACTAGGACTATCAACCGAAACCATAGGCCTTAGAACCCTTCAACGGTCACGGTGATGTTCGCTGCGGCTGGTGCGGTTGCCGCGGTGGCTGAGGGCAGCTCTGCCTCATCAGCCTTTGCACGGAGTCCTTCCACCTGCGGTGTATATCTGTTCGGACACAGCCAAAAGCACACGATGGCAAGGATCATGATCTGGCATACAACGAAGCTTGCCCTGGGGTGCTCTGCAACGAAATCGCATATCAAGAAAAATGCCTGCAGCAACTTTTCAAGACAGTTCCAAAACACAACCCCGCGGCCCGTAACCATCATCATCTGCACCGTCAGCTCCTTGGCTCAAGACATTTGAAGAATTGGTATTGGGCTCATCGTCGTGGGTGCTGACAGCTTTGTCGATCTACAACACGAGCGCAAGAACCTGAAAGATTTGCTGCATGTTCACAGATCCGTGCAGCTGTTGTCGCGGCATTTCGCTTTCCCAGCAAGAAATCAACCCTATCAGATCCCATCAGGCTTCAATGCTTTCGTCGGCAGGTCGGCGAACGGCTTCAACCGCAGCTTTGATCTCCTGCCTGAAATCACGGAACCATGTCGCTGTCTCTTTGCCCCGGCAGCATTCTATGCAACCTACCTTAGTCAAGGTTGCATGTTCTTGGCGGCAATGGCATTGCAAGAATGCGTCGGACGCGTCCAGGCTCAGCAACGCCCAATCATTTCCGAAGTTTCGGATGAAAGGTGCTGGCACTATCCTCAGCATGCACTGCGTCGTCGTCGGTGCAAACAGGTACTCAACCATTTCTTCTCCCCACTTAACACTTAGACTTTCAACCTCCAGGCGTGTACATACTTGGAATACAGCGTGCGATGGCCCTCGAACCACTTTTCAGACTCCTCAAGGACACCAACGCCAGTCAACCGGGCCAGCTCAAAAGCATCTGCAAGCAGCATCGATCTCATCAAGCTCTGCCTGGCTGCACACTGGCACTGTCCCGCTAGCTGGCCGGATGAGCATAGCTGGGATCTCAGGAGTGGCTGAGGCGCCATCGTCCTTGTCATCATCGTAGTCCCAGCTTGGGTTCCCATCAAACTCAAGAAACTGTTCAGCACTTTCATCATGATGCAGTACAACGCTTTCATCATGATGGAACATCTCACAGTTGCCTGCGCTTGCTTGAACAGCATCTAGCCTAAGCTTTTTGCAGGAGCATCCCCGCCTGGCTCCTCAGCGGGTGGTCGCACGACACCTGAACAAGATGCTGCACTGGCCTCACCAATCGGCATCACAGGCGATAGGGCTGGATCGACTTGCATTGACGTGTGCCCAGCGGGTGCTTTCGGCAGCGGTGGCACAAGCTCTTATTGCAGCACTGCATGACCGGGCAACAAGTGCCCGGGAAACGGCAACTCAGATTCTGCCGCACCTTGCTGTGTTGGCACTTCGGCCTGCTGCTCACGTTCATCGCCTGCCTCTGCACCGTTAGCCTCTGTTCGCTGCTTCCGTGCTTGCCCGACTTGGACAGCTAAGAATGCCGCTTGCATCGACGGCATGTTTTGCAAACTTGCGCCCTCATATTGTTTGGGCAATCTACGGATGGACCTGGAGGACAACATGAAGCCCCCTTCAGTCACTCCGAAGTCCAAATCAGACACTGGCATTTTTCCAAGCCAAAGCATTTTGCACTACCCGGCCTTGCCCTTGGTTGCACTCTTGACCCTCGCGAAAACAGCTTCGCCAAAAGCAAACAAGTTTACCGGCGTACGGCCGTCCATTGATTGATCACTTCAAATGCACTAGCCGGCAACATCTTGCCTGAACATACGCACATGCAGCCACGCGGCATGTCGCCGCGCATGGGCGTGCAATGGAACCGATTGTCGCGCCGGCTCGCTGCTCAAACTGATCAAGGATGCAGGCGAACGCAGTCAATCGCCTGCTCTGAAGCATTTGACTGATGATCTCCCGGTTCCGTCTATTCAAGATGCGTCTCAAGTTTCATCTTTGTCCTGAAGGCTTTGATGCCGTGCTGCAGAGCCACACATGGGTCAGACCTGACCGTGCAGGCCGGATGCCCGCAGTAAGTCAAGAATCGACACACTTCTGCAACAAGTTACTTGACTGCAGCTGCTCTGCGCAGCCTTACTTGGCCGCCCAGTGAACGCAAAGTCGAAGCTGCACACTGAGTGCTCGCGGATTATTGGGCTTTGCACTTAAGCGTTCGTCATGCAGTGCTCGCACCAATCTGCATATAAGGCACATGACTAAGCTCGTGGCGTCTGCGCTGCTCGGCCGCGGGTTCTTCCACAAACTTTTGCTCAAGCGGCAACTCGACTCCATCGGTCTGGAACTCATGCTGCTGCAGCAACTTTTGGGTTCTGAGATGCTGCTCGATGCGTTGCAGCACCGTGGCTTTGCCTCCTGATTTCCCGACGCCAGGACTTCACAAGCTGTCCTAAGGGTCGTTAGGGCGCAACCTAAGTGCAACTCTATCCCATTGACAACCACATGACCCTGAGCTGGCACATCTGCGTTCATCACCGGGCCAACGCCATCACCATCATCATCTGGTGCCTCGGCTTGCTCATCTTCCTCTTGGATATCCATGGCCTCATCTGGCACATCTGGAAACTCATGGGGCACAGCAGCCTGGTCGGCAACTGGCGCAACGGCACTAGAGAGGGGAACACGATTGAAAAACATCATTGATCCTGACTGGGTTCACGGACCCAATGGTGATAAGGTCCCGAATCACCCGGACCCTCGGCAGAAAATCTTCACCCGGATTCTCAAGCAACTCAAGCAAGCTGTTTATCTTAGTCACATGCCATCTGCCATCCATTGCTCTGCCGAAAGGTTGCGCGATATGCAACGCCATGCTGGCTCAAGGCAACTGACACATCTATGAAGCTCATTGCAAAGTCGCGACGTGCGTAGATGCCTGGCTGCATCTCTGTAAACGACCCTGACGGCAGGTTCAACCACGCATCACCAAGGATCAAGGCATTGACTGCGTACGAGCTTGAACTGTTTGCCTGGACAATTCTTTGACACCTGATGACTGCCTGAACTGCTGCCTTGCGCGTGATCTGGCGCCTGATGACTGCCTGAACTGCTGTCTTGCGCATTGTCTGGTGCCTGATGACTGCTTGAACTGCTGCCTTGCGGCCTGATGACTGCTTGAACTGCTGCCTTGCGCATTGTCTGGGCAGCCATCGACGCACACAGTGACACTCTGAATCGTTCCGGTGGCATGCAAGCTGTTGCGTCGGAGCGCATGGGAACACGCACGGTGCCGTCTGGATTGGTCAAGAAAGGAGTTCCGTCATTGTGGACACTGTTCCACCTCGTTTGAGAAGTTTCCCAACACTGAATAGCGGCTGGGCAACGCTACTCAGAAGCCATCCGTCTATCTCCAAGAAAGCATACCGCATTCGCTAACCTGAAATCAAATTGCCCTGTGCATCACTCACTACATCTGAAGCAGCAAACATCTGCGAACAGCCCATCTGTGGCCGTACACATTGTCTTCCTGCTCACACTCATCCTTGCAACCTGTCACGTCCATCTCGACCCTGGCAACACGCTTGGCGGCGGTGGCCGATCTCGGCGACTCGGCGCAACCTGGGACGCTGTAGGGTCTACGGTGCTCGGTGCACCAACCGTGGCAGTGGTGTCGGAGCCCTGCCGATTCTGCACTTGCTGCACTCGCGGGCCCCAACACTCGATAGCGTAACGGCCCTTCTTGCCGCAACTGTAGCACGTCACATTCGCCCGACCACCCTTACGGGTGGTTTTTTTCTGTGTAATTTTTTTTGTTTTTTTTTTGTCCGTTTTCTTGGTTTTTGCCAGGGAAAAGACTATTTTCTTGCGGGTTCGCTGTCATTTCCTTAGGTTGTGCTTGGTTTTTTCTCGGGAAAACACTATTTTCCGTCCGTTGTCTTGGGTTTTCGTAGGGAAAAACACTATTTTCTTACGGGTTCTCTGTCATAAAACACTATTTCTTGAACACTATTTTCTTACGGGTTCTCTGTCATTTCCTTGGGTTATGTTTGGTTTTTCCTCGGGAAAACACTATTTTTTCTTGGTTTTTGCTAGGGAAAACACTATTTTCTTGCGGGTTCGCTGTCATTTCCTTAGGTTGTGCTTGGTTTTTCCTGGGAAAACACCATTTTCCGTCCGTTTTCTTGGTTTTTGCTAGGGAAAACACTATTTTCTGGCGTTGGTGTTGGTGTTGGTGCTGGTGTTGGTGTTGATGTTGTTGTTGTTGCTGCTGCTAATGTAATCCTTGCTGTTCTTGTTGATGTTGTTCTTGTTGTTGTTGTTGGCAGCACGTGCGTCTGCCGCCGCGCGGGGTGTGTCGATTTCTTTGCTGGCATGTGCTGAAACTCGAGTTTTGGCACTTTGCTCGCCCGAAACTGAACTTGGGTTNTGAACTTGGGTTTTGTTTTCGCGTCGGTATTTGCGGTGTTTTCTAGCAAAAAAATGCCACAACCGGCGGGCTGCACTGTCCAAAAACATGCTCAGCTCTCCATTTCGCATCGTTTTTTTTCGGTGTTTTCCTGTGTGTGTCGCATTTCGCATCGGTTTTTGCAGTGTTTTGGCCATCTCTCGACTTTCTGCACATGCCGGCTTCGACTTGCATTTGTCTTTCAACTCTGTGC
>BGNK01002213.1:45987-106101 GCA_003297005.1 Symbiodinium sp. clade A Y106
CAATCTGCGCGGCGGTCCCGCTTGTAGTCCCAGGCATGTTTGACAGCGAAACTGTGGCATTCGTTAGTGGTGAGTGCGATGCATCTTCCATGAAAGTGGCATTTTTTCACAGGTCCAGCTCTACTCCAACAGCATCTTGCGCGGAAGTCGTACTCTTTCCACAGTTCCAGGCTTGTGTGATAGCGAAATCTGGCATTTTCCAGTAGCGCGGCGCGCATTCGTAACGTGCTTTAGGCGCGTTACGATTGNGCATCTTGCGCGGAAGTCGTACTCTTTCCACAGTTCCAGGCTTGTGTGATAGCGAAATCTGGCATTTTCCAGTAGCGCGGCGCGCATTCGTAACGTGCTTTAGGCGCGTTACGATTGATGTGGCTGGCATTTACAAGGGAAAACTCGAAATCGTAACGTGCTTCGTGCGCCACAAAAAAAAGACTATAAAACTTTTTTTGACGCGCGAAGCACGTTACAATTTTGAGTTTTCCCTTGCAAATGCCAGCGAAAACGATCATAACACGCCTAAAGCGCGTTACGATTACGCGCCGCGCTACTGTAAAATGCTTAGCACCGTTCTGTTCTATGTCTCCCGCTATGGCGCAGTGCGCATTTTCCATTAGAAATAGTATTTTTCCCACTCTCCTGGTGGTTTCGTTAAAACCGGACTGCTAGCGTCTCGGCGAGCTTTTTTGAATACTTTCAGCTTCTCTACAACACGACATAGAAAATTAGACTCGCCTACAAAATCTTCGAGACCATTTTTGGGACCCAAAACCCGGTCAAAAAAGGTGCCTTTCAAACTGGGCCTCCCCAGTATACTCAAGATACTCGCTTACTACCAACCCAGACCCCCCTTAAATCCCGCTAAGTATTAATATCCCTATTATAATTGCTGTTCGGCTTGTTACACTAATTATTAATACTAGGTCGAAGAGCGAGAGACTCCCCATTCCTCCATTTTATATGAAGTAGCAAAGAAACCTCGAATTTTTATAGAAGCCCGCTTTATATGAAAGAATGATAAAAATAAAAGATTATCAATGTTAGCTTTCGTGCTGTCGAAATCTCAGCCCTAGAACAACATGAAATATTTTATTGAAGCAATATAGAAAATTAGCTTATATTCAATTGTTTCATAAACTTACATAGACCTAAATAATCAATTCATGTATTTATATATATATATATATATATGATGCCTGGCCGGAGGCCCCCCCCCCTTCCCCGCCTGTGCTCCCCCGCCTGTGGAAGTGCCTCTGGTGCTCCCCATATATTAAGGTATATAGGCCCGCCGATTGCCAGCCCTCTCTCATCCTCTCACCAAGCTTGAGTCTAAGTGCCCCAGCAGACCATAAAACAGAAGCTGCATTCTTGGTTGTCTTATCGCATGCTGTGCTGTTGTACTTACATTGGGTTGGCTGCTGAGCAGCTAGCACAGGTATGCGTACAGCTATTTATCACTAGTGGTATCGTCATCCTCATTGCGATTGCTACTACTCTGGAGGTAACGATTTTCCCTGCTTTCCGTTACCGATGACGCCTCTGTCGCTGTGGTATAGCAGTCGCTCTGGTGCACTCGCGGAGCATTGCATTAACCACGACGCCTCCTGCCCCCATGTGGTTTGGGTGGCGGGTTCTGTTCCGGTGCGAAACGTGTTTTGCAACCTGCCCCCGCAAAAATAAAGACAATCATGCAGAGCACGATATCGTGCCAGCTACTTATGCCATGTCGAGATGGGAAGTTGCCCGGCATGTCGAAAACTTGCGAGAGTCAGTGGAAACGCGGCACCAAAAAAATTCAATCGCAGCGATAATTGCGATGTCGATCCCATCCTCCGCAAACGAGGACTGTCACGAGGATCGTGGCCCCAAGCAGCTTGATCCCTGTGACTATTGTCGCAGACAGCCTTGGGAGGGGGGGCCAGGGGGGATACCATGTATCAGCCCGGGACCCAAGACCATATATGTATGTATATATGTTTGTCTTATTGAATATTAAGACCAATCCCTGAGTTCAGGCACCAGGCATTTGTTGTCCACCATCCTATTTTGGAAACGCAGTATGCATTGCGAAATTTCACCTAAACGTACCAGTAGTGGTCAAACAGTAGCCTCAGGTAGACGGTCGACAAAGTGCATCTTCAAGCTGCCATCCACTTCTCCCAAACTTGATCCTTGTTTCGGACTGCAAGGCTGAGAGCCGCACGGCTCGGTCGCCTCGCACGAGGCTCCAGGGCCTCCTGCGCATGCAAACCCTCACTTGTCCCGCTTTTGAGGGAAGGCACCGGCTGTGTTTTGCGCTGGTGTTGTGCGGAGTCCAGGCAGCTTGTGGCACATCTCCACTGCTCGACGATCGCAGCGATGGGCTCCCGAAGGAACTGTAACTATACATGCGGCAATGCCAGCTGTGCGCCTCTTTGGTGCACGAGTCAGCACATGTAGAGCCCACGGCTGAAGCTGCAAGCAACAGACCCGATCACAGTACTGCAGCATCCACACTAGGCCTTGCATTACTCTTTCAAGCTCGGTTTGCAATGTGCCACGCTGCACATGCGCACAATTCGAACATAATTTCAGGGGACAAACAGACACTGCAGCAGTCCGGTCAAGGCTGAAAACGACATAAAACGCATCCGCCATGCACGCCCGCATGCCATCTATAATGGCTAGGCTTGAAGCCAGCTTGATGCTGCTTCTTGTCGGCTTCCGATGCGGTCCGCCTACAAGATGCGATTCACGCAAAACCACATCTGCAGGTTCGCACTCTGTACACAAGCGACTGCTCAAGTTCACGTTTGCGATCCAGAAATGCCGGCGCACTTTTCCGGCTGCAACGGCCTCCTGGGACCCATCGCTTCCCAAGTCCCTCGACAGACATTGGCCAAACTAATCCTCAAGGGTTGGTTCTGGCAAGGAAGGCAACATGTGCAAGCCTGCGGCTGGGGGTTGCAGCTTGGACCTCCCGCCGACGCAGGCAGGTAAAGCCAACGAGAGGAATGCTGGTGTCGATACCTTCTGAACGGGTCCAAAGCTCGCAACGCCCAAGGCTGTACTCGAGGCCAACACAAACCAAGGCCAAAGCCAAGCATTCCTCCTGACAAGCGATCAGGCTTGGAGTAGGGACGACCGTGTAGTAGCTGCCAAGGTTATCCCCTGCATTGGAGCCCCTGCAAGCTCGACCTGTTCCTCCGTCAACTTCTTCGAATGCTTCGAGGAGCACGAGTGACGTGGTAGTGGTAGTCGTAGTCATGGTCCTCATCACATACCCAAGACAGACAAAGCCGGTCAAGTTGATGCTCGCCTGAATTCCACCGCTCCGAATCCAAACCTCACATCGGTCTGTGCTGTACTCCACTCCGACACAGCCGCTGGTTAATTCGCACCTGGCCTTACAATCGGAGAGGTTCGCGTCCGAGTAGACGGTGTAGTGCTCTGCTCGATTGTCTGTTGTACTGCTGCCACGGCAGGCCCGGCCAACTCCCCCATCCACAGGGACAAAGTGATGCTTCGGAATACTTTGTGTCGAGGTGGTGCTGACACCCGTAGCATGTATCTGGGAGGTCGCTGTTGCAGTTGATGGCTGCATTGTGCTTGTCTGTGGGGTGGGTGCACAGGGTGCGCAGCCTGCGAAGCAAACGTGTGCCGTTGTGCCGAAGGAGCCGCTGCTGACGGAAAGAAACCTGTTCGAGTGGCCAGAGCCAGCCTCCTGACACTCTAACGGTACGTATTCCACATCATCCCAAGAATCTCCGTTGATGAACTTGAACTCATAAAACCCGGGGGGCAAGGCCAGTGTAACCTCATACACGCCATCTTGATCTGAGTCCAACAGCTCAGTTGCTGCCGGATCCCAGTCCTGAAAGCTTCCAGCAACATGCACTCCGGCAGGAGATACGGCCTGATCTTGCATGCCCACCTTGAAGGTCACGAGAATATTGTCGGGAGTCGGTGTGGTCACTATGGCTTCGACGGGTTCCATAACGCATGGGATGCTGTTGATGCAGTGCCAATCATTTCCATAAGAGACTCGAGGGCACAAGGATGGCTCAGCATTTCCAGCCCAGCACAGAACACCCTGAAAGCTGACCATCCAACTGTCCTTGGTCACAGTGGATGCTCAATGCTCCATGGTTCTTCTCTTGGAGAAACAAACATAGCAAACCCGAGAAAGCTATGCCTATTCAATGCCTAGTTATTGACCTATTGCAAGCTACGTTTGGCCTGGCATGTCCAGTTCCACGATGCCTTTGCGGTCCAACATGATGCACCCAAATCCCCAAACTTATGGCTTGAATGCCACCACGGTTCAGCTTGGTACTCGGCAGGGCACCAGCCTCCTAAAATCATCGTCCAAACCCAAAGGTGGAGAACCTGCACCCGCGCTGGAACAACTTTCGCGTTTAGAATTGGAGCTCAACCGAAGGAGCCCAACCGAGAAGCGATGAAGCCTCAAAGCTTGAGGGTAACCAAAAACGACAAAACACATCAAAACGAAACCTGAAGAAATTGGAAGCCACCGCTAGTATCGACTCTTCTTCGTGTCGCTGACCTGCGAACCGTGTCCTGCAATCGTCTCTCCTGGCATAGAGGCACCGACCTGGTCCACTCGGCCGCTCGGTCCCCGTGTTTTAGGTTTTGGCTGAGGGCCTTCCGGGACATTGGGTTGACGTGTATGTGCTTCGGGATTCTGGGTTTCGGGCTGGCGATCCCAGGCATATGGGACCACATGGGCCATTTCGGGTGTGGGGATCGCTTCTTGAGTTTGTCGGGTTGAGTGTTGGCCGGCACAAGGCAGTACTAACCTGACATTCTGGTGACATCTCCATGCCACAGGAATGCCGGTGTCGAAGCATGAGCTCAGCAGCATTGAATCTTCTAGGCGTCTCCCTTTTTCGAAATCATCATTCGTGTTTGTTTGCTCTCTCCATCATTCTCTCGTGTGAGTACAGTCAGATGTTGGGATGTGATGTTGCGTTGCCCTTGCTCGAATCCGGCATGGAGGCTTGGTGTGCAACAACATGCTCCAACACTCCTAGATTGCATGCCCGGGCCTCGAAGACATCCAGGGCGCGGAACTTGGGGGTGGCACGAGGCGCCATAGACTCCATAACTTGCTGGTTGAAGCGGGTGAAGGCGCTCCTCGTTGAGAGCGAGGCGTGTACTGAATGTGGTTCAAACCCACAACCCAAACTGCTGCTGTGCAATGACGGGGATTACCGACATCCCTTGCTGGAACAGGCAGGGCTCAGCAAAGGCCCAGTCGTTTCTGTGAAAGAGTTGGTGGCAACTACACAGCCGAAACCTCGGCCGGCACGGCCGCTGGGACCACAAGTCGTCTCCATGTAGTCCAAGACCTCGAGGATCTTTGGTCACCAGGTGTCGGGGGTTCGAACTTTTCAGCTGATACTTGCAAAGGGATCGGCCTGCAAAGAACAAGGCGAAAGTGTGACAAAACAGAACAATGCCACCCCGAAACTTAGCTCTGTAGTAGGGGGTGCTGGAAGCATGGATCGTCTAAGCTTCGTTGCTATGAATGATTAGCGGGGCTCCCACACAGAGTGATTGTCCAACAAGGGACACTTTCCATCTCGCCTTTGAACTTCGCAAAGGTTTCGTCTTCCGTATCGCTCTTGAGCTCCTTTCTGGGGCAAAGGTAGAACTTGATGTTCTGGCACACGAGATACCAGGCCACAACCTGGGCCACATAGCCAACCTTGGCGTCCTTCCACGCCACGTCTGCCTTTCGAGGCGCTGTGCTTGGGGAATCTAGGGCTCGGCTGCAAGTGTAAGCCTGGTTGTCAACAGCAGGAAACTTCCTCAATCCTGCCTCCACGATGTCGATGATTGAGCGGGCACGCTCCCAGAAGAACGTGATTGCCATGGTTACTCGGACTTTTCGGGAAGTGGGTTGCGGTGCCTGTCACGTCGCAAAGGATTCTGGAACACAAATTGCGTCAGGGCTTTGGGTCGAGAAGAAATCAGTGCATATACAATTGCAATGCTGTGCATGTTGCATGCTGTCTACTGAGCAATGCCCGTGCAGAAATCCAGATACACCGTAGTGCTGCTTTCGTTCAGAATTGTCTAAGTTAAACTAAGTTGAAGTTTCTGATTTTTGAGGAAGGAATTGTGTTGTAGATCCGGGCGCCCCCTCTGCTCCAAAACCACACAATCATACACTCGTTCCGTTAAACCTGACGAGGTCCTTTCTCCGCCGAGACCGTCGATGCATGTATACTCGCATAATGCGCATAGTTGAGCCCAAACACAAACTTTCTCCTGCTTTTGGAAAACAAATCAGCGGGTATCGGCTTTGCTTGGCTTTGTAGATGTCGGCTGGGCGGCCCCTTATGTCCTATCAAGGCCCCGGTAGCCCCAACACAAGTCCGAAGAACCATCCTTATCGACTCAAGCTTGCATCGGCCACAGTCTACTTTGACTCTTGACTCCTGTCTGCAAGCCTGCAAGCTTTCGACCTGACTTCCGGATGCTGACTCAGGTTGTTGTGTGGACCGTTGTGATGGCTGCGAAATTATAACAACATGTAAAGCATGCACAGTACTCCGATGCTTGCGCTTCCGATTAAAGACGTTCTTGCCCCTGCTGCTGAAACCAATACTACTAATACTACTACTCCTCTTGCTATTGCTACTGCTGCTGCTACTACTACTACTACTAGCTGACTGCTAACTGCTGGCTGCTGACTGCTACTGCTACTGCTACGGCTACTGCTGCTGCTGCTGCTACGACTACTGCTGCTGCTGCTACTGCTTGCTCACCACTACTACTACAACTACTGCTACTACTACTGCTACTACTACTAGTACTAGTAAGTACTGGTACTAGTACCAGTACTACTACCACCACTACTACTGCTACTACCACCACTACTAGTGCTACTACTACTACTACTACTACTGCAACTACTACTAGGTCTGTCCCTGGGGGTTTCCCGGGAACTACTTTTTGTTCAGGATTTCAGAATTTGTAATTTTTGCATCGCTTTCGAACTTCGGGTTGAAGGGAGGGGGGGTAAAAACGACATGATGCTCACAACATGATGAAAGCGACATGACCATGACCTGATGATGATATGTTGCTGACATGAACATGACATGATGATGACAACATGATGATGATGACATGGTGATGAGATGAACATGACATGATCAAGATGACGTGATGACGACGACATGACGATGACGCCATGATGATCTTCTATCTTCACCCTATTTTACTTTACGAGAAGTCTTCTCAATGTCATTCTGCTTGATAACTAAAACATCCAGTAGATTTAATGGCCTTCATCTGTGCTTTGGTTTCTTTCACATTTCGTGTTTGATTTGGATAGGTGGTCAATTTCCTATAGACAATTTTCTATCTTATGGTCGTATCTTGGCATTACATTATTATCTTCTTATTTTCTGGTTACATTCGCAAGTGGGCTGATTATTGAGAGAAACGCATGCGTCACTCATTCATTATTTATCTTTTCCTCATTCCTTTCGCCCACTTTGCTCTCTTCACATTGTACTGGATGAACGAAAGAAGTGAGTGAAGGAAGCACGAATGGAAGAGAGGAGTGTGAGGAAAGGAATCAGAGGAAGCACAAAGGAATGAAACCATGAGCCTGACAACTAGTTTCTTGTACTAAATCCTTACGTACTGTTCCCTGGTGTTATGATTCGGTGATGTGGCTCGTTGGTTTGTCCCCTTTGCACTTTTTACAAACGAAACAAAAGCACAAAACAAGAACCGAAAGAACCAAAAAAAAGGAAACATATAATTAAAAATATACCCTACAAACGTACCGTTAGATTACAGCTCGTAAAATAAACCTATTTCCCAATTATAGGATGTCTTACATCTCAATGTAGGTCATAAGAATAGTACCGTAAGATAAAAAAATAAAATAAAGCAAAAACCACGTGCTTCTCGTTCACTCTCTTCGTTCGTTCTGTTTCGCTTGTGTTTTTCTTTAATGAACTGATTTTCCCTTTCCTTCTTTTCCTTTGCCACCGTGAGCAGAAACCGAACCAGCCAATCAGCGCTCATTCGTCATCGGTTAACCCTTGATTCGTGGTTCGCCAAGGGTAACAGGTTCTTCAATCCCAAGGGCTCCTACACAAGGATTCTGATGGCACCTCCGTGTCGGCTCACTTGTTCGGGCGTTTTTGTGGTTGCTTTTAAAAATATTAAACCGCGCATCAATTTGATTTCTTTGCGTTTAATTTAATGAAAACAAACCACAATTCACTTCTCACGTGTCCTTTAGATAATTGGAATGTGGAGGAGCGCAGTCAAAAGGAACGAAAGAACCCAAACAGCCAGATTAGGAGAGAAACGAAACAATGAAGGGACCAACGTGAGCAGAAGCGTGTTCGTTTCTTTCTCGTTTACACACAACACCCGGGAACTAATCTCAACAGATACAGGTGGAAGAAAGAAAGAACGAAGTGAATGAAAGTGAAAGGAACCACATGCTTTCTCTCACTACATTCGTTACAGTGTTGTTTCCTTTCATGTAATTAGTTCTGTTCTTCTCTGTTTCGTACGTTCATCTTCGTACGTTCATCCTCTAGTTCATGGTCTGATTTCTTTTGTGCTTGGTGTTTTGCATTGCTCTTTTGTAATGTAGTGGGATGGAATGGAAAGAAGCACGAACAAAGCAAGCAAAACAACACAATTAAACAGAACTAAGGGTGGTGTATTTCGCTGTGTTAATTTAAGCAAAACAAACACGCGGTTCTTTCGGCCGTTGTTTTTGTTATTTAATTTAAACTCAACAAACACACCACCATATGACTCACTACAGGAAATGGTTGTCGTGGTTGGTTTGTTCCCTTTGTTTATGGTTCGTTCGTAATGTAATGAGGCCGCGATGATGACATGAACATGGCATCATGATGATGGCTTGATGCTGGCGACGTCTCAGATGCTGAGCCAAAACTCCAAAGCTCAAGACTATCGATAATCACTGCTTTCTCGAGGTGTACGAAGTGCTGCAAATACTAGCGCATTTGCTCGTGTGTTGCAAATATACCGTGAACCGCATGCTTTTCTGATGTACTGAAGTACTTCTCCGCACTCGCACACGACAAAACCTCGAGTTGTTGAATGTTTTCTTTCAAGCATCAACACAAGAAACCCACAACTTTCAACCGAAACACAACAACAAACACGCGACTATCGGGATTCTGTGTTTTTCTCGAAGTGTACGAAGTGCTGCAAATACCAATGAATTCGGCGCCCTCTTGCGAATACACCATGGAACCCAGGGCGCTTTGTGATGTTTTCCAGTCTTACCACTCCGCACTCCAACAAGACAAAACCTCGAGTTTTCGCATGTTTTCCTTGTTAGAATGATGCCTAAACCTTGCTTTCACATCTTTGCGCGTGTACTTCCCAGCTACAAGCATGTGCGAACACAACGTGTTCCGAATGGCGTAGCTCTGTTGCGTAAGTGCAAAATCACTGGTATTTGCTGTACTTTCGAGCTCTTGCAACAACTTCTTCTGTTATACTGGTTCATGGTCTACGGGAAACCTCCATTTTACTCCTACTACTACTACCACTACTACTACTACTGCTCCTACCACTGCTACTTACTGCTACTACTACAACAACTGCTACTACTAGTGCTACTACTACTACTACTACTACTACTGCCACTACTACTACCACTACTACTACTACTACTACTACTACAGTACTACTACTACTACTACTACTACTACTACTACTGCTACTACTACTACTACTCCTGCTGCTGCCGCTGCTACTACTACTACTACCACTACTACTACTCCTGCTACTGCTACTGCTACTGCTACTGCTACTCCTACTCCTACTGCTACTGCTACTGCTACACCAACAACAACTACTACTACTGCTACTACTACACCAACAACTACTACTACTACTACTACGACTACGACTACGACTACTACTACGACTACTACTACTACTACTACTACTACTACTATTTTGCATTCCAATCGCAGCCGGTTGCTCAGCTTAGCGTTTCAGCTAATGGCAGTGCATTGCACCGTGCCTCTAGGGCACTATGACCACAAGGACGAGTTCCGCTACTGCAAACTCGAGGCTTACTCAGCGCATTCGCAAGACCCAGCGTTCTCGCTCTTACTGACTAGGTATGCGAACGGTGGATACCAAATGTTCAATTAAAAGTCAAAAATGCTCAGACTGTCAAAGGCATCGGAGCACAAACGACGCGAGTGCATCGCGTGCTAACACGGCTGGCTGGCAGAAGCATGAGCACAGTGGCCAACAATGGCACACTAAGCATCAGACAGTAGGGGCCGTCAATGGCGCCACTCGGCTCACTCCAGAAATTTCAGCACCCAAGGGAGGTCTGGCCGCAGAGCATCGCCGGAACACAACTTTCTCGCACATACTAACTGGAGGGACGCACGCGTCACAATCCAAAGCACATCTCGAAGCATACGTGGGGCCGGGACCCAGTGCGGGCCATCCCATCCCAGGATGGGGTAGGTTGCCGCCGCCAGCTTTCGGTCAGCATTCGGGACAAGGTTGCGATGATCTGCAGCTAAACACTCATCGGGTATCTGAAGGAAACGAAAAGAGCGCGGTGTCTGCAACAAGCTCACGCGAGGAAGCGTTTGACAGTTGCCACAAAAGGGGTGAGTAGGACCTGGTTACCTATAAATGACTGAATCTCCGCTTGCTTCAGCACTTGCTGTGAAACAGCGTGGACGAATTTGCTGCTTCCCCCAGCTCCAGCGGAAAAAGCTGGCACCCTCACACTCTGAGTCCTGGTGAGCAGATTAGCAGTAAGGAAGCTTTTCAGCCAGGAACTCACCCCGGACTTCGGACCGGGCCGGCACTGCGAATGACTAGCTTTGCTGGGATGTCCTGAGCCCATGGATTGGGTCGTGTCACTGGCGGGGGGTACGTATACACGGACCCGGAGCGCATACGGACAGCACGTATATATCTGGAGGCGAGCCTGCTGGCACCTGCACACCTGGAGCCTGGTCTGTAGTAGGCACCTGCAAGTTTGCATCTGGAGCCTGGCCTGCGGGTACCTGCATGGTTGCACCTGGAGCCTGGGATGAGGGGAACTGCATTCCCTGAGCCAGGTCTGCGGGCACCTGTGCACCTGGAGCCTGGCCTGTGGGCACCTGCATGTTTGCACCTGAAGCCTGGCCGGTGGGCACCTATATGCGTGGTCTGCGAGCACTGGTACACGTGGAGCCAGTGCGTATGCACCTGTGTGAATGCACCTAAAAGCCTTGGGGCTGACAGGACGCAGCACCCATGGGGTGGAACACAAACGGCACGGGAGCCGATAGTGTTGGCCTGCCTCTGCTTATCTTCATTCCGACATGTTTTGGTCGCACGTCGACTACGCCGTGCACGTTTCCAGTTAGCAGCCTGGCGGCAACCTTGCCTCATGCATGGGGCTGGCCTCAGGTCAAGGGCCTGGGGATTCCTTGCGGAGATCCCGCGGCTTGGTTTTACCCAAGTCGCCAACAGTGCACACAAGTGTAGAAGCAGAATACCCCTGAAGGCTGGGTGACAGGGTCTGCATTCCATGGCATCTACGCAAAGCTAGTCAGGCAAAAAAGCGTCCCGCTTGTGGGACACAGCTGAGCCGGAGTGCTTACTATTACTACTACTACTACTACTACTGCTGCTACTACTACCACGACTACTACTACTACTACTACTACTAGTGGTACTAGTACTAGTACTAGTACTAGTACTAGTACTGTACTAGTACTAGACTAGTACTAGTACTAGTGCTAGTGCTAGTGCTAGTGCTAGTGCTAGTGCCAGTGCCAGTGCCAGTGCCAGTGCGAGTGCGAGTGCGAGTGCGAGTGCTAGTAGTAGTAGTAGTAGTAGTAGTAGTAGTAGTAGTAGTAGTAGTAGTAGTAGTACTGCTACTACTACTACTACTACTACTACTACTACTGCGACGACAACTGCAACGACTGCTACTACTGCTACTAAAGCGCTACCAGCTCAAGCGGCCGCGAATTGTAGCCGTCGAATCACCACAGGACAGCCTGTGGAGGGCCCAACCATTTGAGATCTAAACAGATCCCTGGTCCTCCAACCATGTCTTCATCATCTCAATCAGGTTGCGCATGGGAGTGCTGTCACACTTGCATTGACGCTCATCGAGTCTCATCCTTTCTTCCACTCGGTGGTGGCACAGGCACGCAAATTTGCAGGCGTCAAACACGAGCTGGCGCGGTCCCAATCAATTCCGGGGGAAATATTCACTTGCTAAGCAACTTGCTCTGCTCCTAAGCGTGAGGGTTCCCGTCTTTCCGCACGCCGGGGGAGTTCGAACTGCTTGCAGTTTGGGCGAAAAAGCGCGGATGGCACAGGGCTTTTCATGTTTCACTCCGTGTTCACATGAATGGCACAGTTCGCAGAGCCGATCTTTGGTTTCTTGAATATTTCGCTTTTACAAGGACACGTTTTGAGCATGTCTACAGATGCTGTCTGCCGATGCAGCCCCACCATGCCAAGTGACTGGAAAAGGCTCATGAGTCCCTGTTGCGCAAGCGGCAGATCCCTGAAATGCCTCCAAGTCTGGCCTCTGGTCTTCGGAAGCTGAAATCGGATGGCACTGGCCAATGCTTGTATTTGGTTCGGTATTGCTGTATTGCTCACAGACTCCACGGACATTTGCTTGTTTCGTATTACCAGCTTGGGATGGTCGCAGATACTTGCCAAGATCAACGAAGGGGATATTTGTTGTTTATACTTTCTATTTTCGTAGCCAGGGAAAGCCAGTGTCTACAGTGGTCCCGCCTTGCTAAGTTTCTGGGTCAAGCAGCGAACTTCGAAGTCCAACTAGCAACAACAACTCAACAACAACACAACTTCGCGTTCTACGCTGCAAGTACTTGTACGTGGGAGCTTTGTTCTGGGGGAGGCGATCTCCTTAAAGTGCAACCTGGTCATGGTCATAGTATTGGTCCTCGGAAGCTGTGGACGCATCTCTTGCAAGACGATGGCGAACCAGAAGCTGGGCAATCAGTGCAAGGGTCTTAGCCCCTTTATTGCCGGATTGCGACTGTGCGGCATCTAGGTATCCACGCCGGACCTGTCAGGTTTGTGACTGAGCACTCAGGATTACATGGGCTTGTTACGAGTCTGGATTTTGCCTAGTAGTCCCGTTCGTCGGGTAAGGCTCTTTCTGGAAGGCCCAGCAGTCCCGTACGTCGGGTAAAGCCGGACATGCTGTCTACTTGCCAAGCTGGTAAACTCTGCCTAGTAGTCCCGTTCGTCGGGTGAGGCCATGCCATAGTGCTGTAGTGCTAAGTTCTTTTTTGACGCAAGAGTTGGTCCTTCGGCAGTCCTAGACCCAGACTGGTGAGGTAGCCCTCCTGGTCTAATGCTACTGCTGCTGCATGGAAAAAATGGCCCTCTGTGACAGCGGTGGCGTCCCTTCGTAGATTAACTTCCTGACTGGACGTCTGCTGTGCTTTCATGGTTGCCTAGGGTCGTAAGCTTTAGTTTCATTTCTTGCTGTTTTCTCTGCCTGAAACAAGCACAGCAGCCGAGCAACACCCGCAGGTTCTGTGAGGGATACCCCTGAAGTTCTGTTTTGCGAGCAACTGCGCGTGCTGCGTCCTCGGACCGGCGCGCAGGTGCAGTTTTGCGCTCCACGGGCTGAGTCCACGGACCGCCATGAAGCAAGTCTTGCTGAGCTGTTGGCACATTGCTGCGAGGCAAGACTGCCAGCTATGGGGCCGTTACTAGCTGCTGTGCTTGCTTGGCTTAGTTTGGCCCGTCAGGTTTCTTTCTTGCTGTTTCTTAGGCCTAGCTTGGTCAGTTTGGGTTGGTCTGATAAAACTTGCCCCATAGCTGGCCATTCATGAGCATTAGCCGTCATTAGCCCGAGCGTCTGAATGAATGAATACTACTGCTACTACTGCTACTATCTCCTACTACTCCTACTGCTGCTACTCCTACTCCTACTCCTCCTACTCCTACTCCTACTCCTCCTCCTACTCCTGCTGTTACTGCTACTGCTACTGCTCCTGCTGCTGCTGCTGCTGCTCCTGCCACTGCCACTGCCAACGCCGCTGCCGCTGCCACGGCTACTGCTGCTACTGCTGCTAGTGCTGCTACTGCCACTGCTACTGACGACTACCAACACTCACTGCAGCTGCCATATCCATCGGCCTTTGCAAGTTCTGATGCATAGATCTCCTTGCATCTCTGCTCCTGATCGTTGAGCCCCGTGGTGTTCTGCGAGCAGGTCTGCACGGAGTAGTTCACAGCATTGAAGTAACCTCATGGAGCCCCATGGGCAGGCACACCATGCACTAGCGCTAGCTGCATTGAGCCCCCCCCCCCGTGCCCTGGATCCTGCACCGCCAAAGATATGCTAGACCTGAGAATTTTCGAAGTGGCTGACTTGACCGTCTTCCAGGATAAAGTCCAAGAAGTTGTAACTTCCAAAATCCTGGGAGACGGAGATGCTGTGGGGATTTATGGCGATAGGTTGTTTTTATCCAGACAGAATACATCGAATCGATTGCCCACTGAACTGCAGCATCGAGACTATGTATGGAATTGCATCCTCTTGCGCCAGGATGAACAACAAGCTGTTTGCCATCAGCTGCGCATTCGAGGTGCCCATAACGACAACCCAAGATCCTCCCAAGCAGCCGTCAATGCTCTCGGGCTCAAAGATGGCGTAGCGGCACTTGCCACTGTCAGCGTACATCTCTAGATTGCCACTCGAGTGTAGCTTCCCACGTGTTGCAGGTACCGGGGCCAGGGCATCGCAGAGCTCGTGCTGTTGCATGGGGAGTTCCACTCTCGGCAACGCCCTAACTGCAACCGCCTTGCCCTGACCTCGCGGAACGTAAGCCTCGGCGTATGCAGAGCCATCCTTGACCTGAGTTGATCGCTCCTGTCTAGGCTAACTGCACAGTGAACTGCAAACAAATGGAAGCTTTATGAGATGATGCACGGTGAAAGGCTTCTGATAGCTGCCGGGGCACGCCGATCAAGGCGTAGGAGTCCCTGAAGCGCAGGCTGCCGATTTGCTGGCCGCCACATGCTTGGATCAACGCCCGGCCGCCATCTGTCAGCCCAGAGGACGCCTCGTCTGAGACGCCAACAAGGACCGTTGTGTTGCTTGCTAAACTCTGCAGAAAGATTTCGACATCGGTGGAATCCTGATTTGTGTCGAAAGTCTTTGGTGCCCCGACGACTTCACCGTCTACGGCGAGCACCACAATCGTGAGACCACGTGCGCTGGTTGAGTGAAGTTGCTTCCCATTCAGCCAGAAGGACACCTCATTGCCATCAGAGAAACCAGCGCTCTGAACAACCACATCCATAAGGTCAGCAGAGCCGTCGACACAGCACTCCTCTGCGCTTGAGGCGATGAGTTCCAGCGCTTCCAGCCGATGAAGCATCCAGCTCGGACATGTAAAGAGCTTGCAAGGAGGAATCCCGTCACATGGCTCGCAAGCACTGAAGCAGGAGTGGTAATCCATGCTGCTCACACCTTCCGGAATCGAGATGTAGCGGTTGAAGTGCCCAGATTGCTGCTCGCTGCATCCAAAAGGCACCTCTTCGGCGTTCTCCCAGGTGTTGCTGTTGATGAACTTGAACTCATGGAAGCCTGCACTCAAGTTCAGCGTCACCTGGTAGACACCGTTGCCCTCCAGGTCGAGCAGCCTTGCTTGAGGAGTTCGGATCCGACTACACTTCAACTCGAAAAAGCCCCCGAAAGCCTCGCATCTCTGAGTCGCGACTGCAAATTAACCAGCCAAGGATCCTGGTGGCGTTCGCTTCCCAGCCTTGGAAGCTGCCTGCCACGTAGACACCATCACTGGACGTGACCTGGGGACTTCGGGACCACCTGTTCACATCTCATAGCTGCAATCTCAAGGTTAAGGCAACCGGAAACACGACTTTTGCTCAATCGCCTCCATGGCCATGCCCACACGAAGCGTCACGGGAACCTGGGCCAGAGCTCCAAAAAAGGCTCCGAAGAGGCAGAAGACGCTGAAAGCCATGGCTCCAACGTCAATGCAATGCTCAGAGCCCGTGGTGGCTGAGGACCAGCCGAAGGCACAGCCAGCAAATTTGGGGGCGAAATGCGGACCTACATGGCGGGAACCGTGATTTTACAGCGTTTCGCTGCGCCTCCGAAAACTCCCCCCTAAGGTATCGAAGTATTGCAACCTGTTGGCGGAGCACAATGTCCGACATGTGCCAGTGGTGCTAGGGAATTGGAGTTGACCCCGGCCATCCTAGTCAATTAATGGACCACCAATATCTTGATTTTGCTCCGTCATGGTAATACTGTCTTGACCATACTAACCCTGATGATAACGACGGCGATGACCATGGCAGACAATGGCAGTCGCAACCGACGCTGCCGACGCTCATTGCCTGTAGAGGCTGCCCGGCAGCTCTAGCGCAGCCGCGGACGGATAGCCAGCGGGGCAGGCAGACAGACAAACAAATAAACAAACGGAGAGACAAACATACAGCATACATAAGTGAACATGCTCACATGCTTAAACGAAGGTGCCAGTAGAGCTTTTGTTTGTACAGTTGCATGTATGCACATCTGTAACCATGCATGTATATACAGAACCAAGTTCCTGCATTTGTTTCGTCTGCCTGCATGAATGCAGGCATGCACCCGGCAATGTATGAGTATATGAATGCCTGCCTGCATGCATGCATGCATTTATGGCTGCATTCATGCCGTGCATTCTTGCTTGCACGAACCCATGTGTCCACATACACATGCATGCATCCATGCACGCGCAGTAGCCCAGGCATGCCTCTTTCATTGTACATTACATGTACCCACATGTGAATATGTAAAGTCATGTCACGTAAATATGCAGACATTGATACACACAGATATACGCAACTAAGTTTCAGCAAAATGTTCATCCTACTTTCCGCATTCTCATGCAAGTTCACTGGTCGCCTCCTGTCCGTCCATCTGGCTGCACTATCTCGGCTCGCCTGCTTGAATATCCTGGTTTGTGCCCTTGTTTGTGCCTGTGGGATTGCTGCTAACGGCCTGTGACCCAGCCCTCCGACGCCGAACAAGTCTGACATCTCACAGAGTCTCAGCATTCTTGCTGCCGCTATGTAATTCTACCTCAGCGCCTTCATGTTCCCTGCAGGAACGGCTGCAACGAACCATTCGTCACACGAGAGCTTCTGCGAAGCGCAAACCAAACCCAACAAGACAGTGGCACATGTTAGGGCATCTAGTTGAGACTAACACCAACCGGATGGCTGGTTTCAGAATGAGGTCAGACCCGCGATGCTTCAACTGGCCACGGACACATCGCAACAAACTGCAATCAGCAATGTTTTCCCCTACATCCGCCATGGAGAGAACTTGCAAGCCTCCTCTGCATTAAATGTCGATGACGCGGCTCGGTGCTTGAGAATGACAACGAATAATTGTAAAACTCATTAACAGTGGGCAGCAGACGAGATAAGACGAGGCATGTCATCATGTTTAGATTCAGGCTTGATGGCATTGCACTTAAACGCTCTGCAATCAAGGACCGCTGCGGAGCAATCTTGCATTGCTTCATAGATGAGAATGCAATATGACAGTTCTCCACGGCGATCCACAAGAACCTTTTTCAGGCCAGCGCAGTTTCCCTCAGTCCTGACAACTGGCCCTTGTCTGGCTGGGATCTCATTTGAGAGCCAGCCACCGGTGGCAGCCGAGCCGGAAGAAGAAGAAGCAGCTAAAGATAGTTTTCGTCCTACAGCGATACTTCCCACCATGCCTGCGCCTGTTGGTCATCCATGCCGCTCTTCGGGCCCGTATGTTGCCCGTTTGCAGCACAAGACCGGGCAAAACACCCTGTGTTGATGCATTCGCAATCTGCTGCAGTGGTCAGCTTTGCACACCGCCGCTATCATCAGGTGCAACCGAAGTGGTTGCAGTAGGAGTTACTGACCACTATCGCTGCAGCTACCGCTGCCGCTACCATCGCCCCTACCGCTACTGCTCCTCCTACATCTGACCTGATACTGCTACTACTGCTCGTACTTCTACTCCGACTCCACAACAACAACAACTACAACTACAACTCCTACTCCTCCTGCTGCTGCTAGCTGCTAGCTGCTAGCTGCTAACTGCTAAAGGCTAACTGCTGACTGCTACTGCTACTGCTACTCCTGCTACTGCTACTGCTCCTCCTCCTCCTCCTGCTGCTGCTACCACCACTACTACTACTACTACTACTACTACTGCTACTACTACTACTTCCACAACAAACCACTACCACTACCACTACTACTACTACCACGACTACTACGACTACCACTACTACTACGACTACTACGACTACTGCGACTACTACGACGACTACGACGACTACGACTACTACGACTACTACGGCGACGACTACTACTACTACTACTAGTGCCTCCTGCTGCTGCTAGCTGCTAACTGCTAACTGCTAAAGGCTAACTGCTGACGGCTGACGGCTGACTGCCTACTGACTGCTACTGCTACTGGGTACTGCTACTGCTACTGCCACTGCCACTACTACTACTACTACACCTGCTACTACTACTACTGCTACTACTACTACTGCTACTACTACTACTACTGCTGCTAGTACTACTACTACTGCTACTACTACTACTACGACGACGACGACTACTAAGGTTCGGCCCACCACTACTGATAAGGCTACACACGACGACGGCTATTGGAAGAGTGCCTCCAGAGTCTGGAACACAGCAAGCAAAGTGCTAGGCTCTGGTTCCAGGTTGCGCATTTCCGGTTGCTAGGAATAGAACGGAATGGATTAACCTCCTAGATTCCTGCAAAAGCGGCGCTGAGCATCAGCTAGCAAAACCGTGCCTCCTTCGGAGGCCTTTATCTCATTGACATCTCGGAAACTTGGAAGCTGCTCTAAACCGACTAGCAACCTTCGCACATTCTGTAGCGGCCGGCAGCGAGGCCCTGTCACCTTCTGCCCTTGTCTGCCTCACCCGCCAATCACAACGCACAACGACCCTTTCAATAGTTATTGAACAAGAAGTCTTCGCGTGGAAGTGAGACATAGGAATCTATCTGGCAGGCCCGTGTGGAAGACCCTCCCTGGGTCTTCCACCCCACTCAGCTCAGAAATAACCTGAGCAAAACGCAGTGTAGTGAAACAGCTCTGACCCGAGTTCTGACTGTCAGTACAGCGCGGCAGAGATTGATCTAACGTTTGCTCAAGAGATATGAAGTGTGCCTTGTGGACTCTGTGTGGCTATTTCTCGACCGGCAACAAGAACCTCGAAAGAAGCCGCATGGTAGGCGCCGAGCCCCACATGCCATGCTTGGCACCAGAGAGGCTGTGCACAAGATGCATACCTCAAATTTGGACTCGAAGCACAGCTCAGGCCTGACTGCTGCCGTAAATCGCAGGTTGCTAGCGTTTCGTGTACAGTCCAGTCTCGCTGCAATCTATGCGGTGAGCAGCACAGTTACGTCGCATGCTTGCAAAACCAAAAATCGAGAGGCGGTCACCAGCTGACGCACGGCCGTGCTGCCACAGTGTTCGCAGCCCTTGTAGACAGCAATGAGGCCGGCACGGAAGCGCGGTTTCTTCGGAGGTTTCCCACAAGTCCTAATCACACTCGGATTGCTGGCTGGCAGCTTTCGATATTTTTCATATTAGCCTCGTTTTAGTAGGAGCATAGCACAGCTTGTCTATTTCCTAATGAAACCTCGTCCCGGCATGTAGACACTGGGCTGTCTGGCACTTGTTGATTGCGAATCACATGGCATACTTACGTCTGTCGTTGCTGCAGAAATACTTGACTTCTCTTTGCAACTCTGAGGGCTGAGGTTGCGTCGGCGGTGGAGGTGGCGGCGGCTTGAGCTTGGCCTTCTCCAGAACCTTCGCTTCCAATGCACATCCAAAGGCTCACAATTCCAGACATGCTACCGGCAGCACAGAAACTGCAGCAACTCCAGAGAGCTATATTGTGCATCAATAGCCTTCTTCTCGGCAGGAAGTGGCTTCTTCTGCATTTTCCTGGCGAATTTTGCCTGCGAGCAGCGGGGTTTTCTGTAGCCTGAAAGTCTACGGCTGAGTGTAGCGAAAACCACGACTCTCTGACACTTTGCTGGTGTGGTTAAGAGAAAGGCTGTCCTGCCGATTTTGGTCCAGAGTTTCGAACTGCAATACATCTTGGTGCTTGCATCCCTCACTCGCTCACTCACTCCACTCCCCACTGGAGTTATGACCACCACATTGGCGCTCGCCAGCCCTCTGCAAGGCCCTTTCAACGATGTGATGATATCTCAATTGACGTATCGTGGGTGGTATCAGAACTGCGACTAGCAACAGGCACCATGGATGACAGTTCAAAATGCAAATGCCAACAGACCTATTCTGCACACGTGCCTTGACTGTTTCAGTAGTGAGCGGTTTGGCTTCACGACGGTTGGAAACACCCTAGCCCGGTCCAAAGCCGAAGGTCTACAGCTACTAGACCGCTCCAACACTTGACCGTGAGTTCTTCTAGGGCTGGCCTAGATCACAAGTCTCCGCACTGCTAGAAATATCGACAGCCACCTCGCGCTCGTTCGGCAGCGCGTAAATGGGCCCAGGGCTGCAGCTTTCGTAGGCTGCGGTAGCAAGCGATGTGGAGCAGGCGGAATGGGTTTGGACCAGTGTCGCTCCAGGGCTGTTTCCAGGGCTGTTGAGGAACCAGTCTGTAAATTCTTACAAATATTCGGCCAAGTGAAGCATGTCTCGTTACACCTGTGTAGGTGTACTCAGGTGCTTTCACACATTCATGCCTGCATGAAGTTTAAGCCATGGAATGGACTCACCACTTTGAAACCGATTGCTTTGGCCCAGACATCAGATGAGGCTTAAGGCAGGCAGGACGTTGAACGTCTTACGTAGCCTTGCATCAAGCCTTAGCACGAGAATCTGTGCACAAGAGTGCTTCTTGAATGTCGAAGCTTGTCAGGAAATGAGATGCCTTGCAATCCTCGCCATGCAGTGTGGACAAGGCAGGAAGATCTTTACTGCAATCACCACCCTGAACACTCCATGCTGCACTCACATGGGCCTGGAGAAATACTGCCAGTGCTTCAATCAATCGACACCACCAGTCAAGGGGTGCACTGAACCCGGCCACGAAAACAACAGGCCACTTAAGCGCAATCCTGCAAGGATCATGCCTAGCTTAGTAACTCGCATGGTCGTGTCCTGTTCGTGGAAATCGGTCAGCTCGGGGCATGGAAACGCCGGGGCTGCCTGGGACGCTTGCATCGCTTTCCCAGACTTGCTCCAAGCGTCAAAACCTACATCGTCTACATGCGTCAGTAGTTGGCATCAGGTAGTTGGCATCAGGCCTAGATCCTGCTCCTTGGCTACATCGGAAGCCTTGCTCTAGTGGTGCCCTGCGGCACGGATGCGCAGCTCCTTCGAAGTGATTCCCCGCGCTGCTGCAGTCGAAACGGACCAGCACCCCAGCAGTGGCAGCTGCAGCAGTTTCAGCGTGCAGCACCACCAGCACCGTGATCTCTATCGTTGGCATCGTGGCGGTCAAGCCCCTTCGTCGGTATCCTCCGAAACATTATCCTCACTCTGGTCCTCATCCTCATGCTTTTCCTGATCTTCATCGTCGCCATAACGGTCAACACACTCAACATCACCTTCGTCATCATACAAGTAACTGTTGCACAAAATATAATTAACAGTTATGCAAATGGGAATGATGCAAGGAGCCATATTTTGCAGACTGGTTCTGGTCCTGTCACGAAGGCCAGCAGTAACCAGCGATCAGAACGATAGCCGATAGCCGCCACAGCGTCTGTCTATATATATATATACACACACACACACACAAAATTATGCTTTTTATCATTCATATGATTACTATTACTACTACTATTACTACAATTGTTATTACTAGTGTTGTTATTACTGTTGTTCTTACTATTATTATTACGGTTACTTTAGTTACCACTACTATATTGATGTGAATATACATACATGTATACTTGCATGTATGCATACATACATATAGCCCTACATATACAGTATATACAAATATAGATATCTTCTTCATATCTATCTGTATATCCCTCTACCTATCTACCTATCTACCTATCCACCTATCTACCCACCTATCTACCCACTTAGCGACCTGCATGCCTGCCCCTCTTTACCAATCATCTATCGATTGAGCTGCCCATCTGTACAACTTCTAACATACATGCATGATGTACTCATCCAAGTACATGCAGCACAGAGATGCTTGCCCACTTGCCCGCAAAGTGCCGGGAAGGGATGTGCCCCCTGCTGGGATTCCACGCCATCCTTGGACACATCCGTCCACATCGGCGGGCCTACTCCAGGTGAGGCCCGGCAGCGGCCTTCGTGATGTCACGCATGGCAGTTTATGTGTGCATACGTATAGGGTTTGAGGTCTACAGTGGAGGGGTTTGGTGCTGATGGCCTGAGCACTACGTCTCTCGTCTGCAACCGCCTCACCTCTTCGATTCGGAAGAAGCTGGATACAACGGGTCTAACAGCATCAATATCGATGAACAGGACTTCGATGGGCTGCATTGCCGGGAAAGAGATGGGGTCAGTGGTGTGCTTTGAGTCTTTGAGGCTGACCTGATGCAAACACAGGGAGTCTCACGACCCTGCGGACAGGTACACGGCAATGCAGAAGGATACAAGACTTCGAACGTGGCACCACCTGGGATAGCATGTCACAGAAGCTGGCTCACCTTTTGCAGGATTGAGATCTACGTGCCGCTTCAAGTGCGGATGGCTCAAGAAGGGCCTCAACATGTAGGGCCGTCACAGCGTGCTCAGGCATACAATCCTCGGACATGAACCTGTGCCATGTTCTGTGCGCCTAGCTGCAACGGTTTGACTGCTTTACCGAGCTATCGTTTCATGGCTGAGCGCCGTGTCTGACTGCATAAGCCCTCTCTGTCAAAGCGAGAGCCAACGAAATTTTACCCTTCGGAGACATTCAGGATAGTTGATGTTCCCAGTCACATCTGCGCTAGACTGCTGCCCTCTCAGCCCTGCGATCTCCCGGTTTCTAATTGGACCCCGGTTCGCTCAGTCCAATGGGCCTTCGCACTCCCAGCCAGGAGTCACCACCTCACGCCGAGCGAGTAGACCACTGTCTTGATCAGTAGGTGGGGCTAATGGTTGGACAACACTCAGTATGCATGCATGTGTATCTGCTAGTCAAAGATGCTGGCAAAGACACGCTTTCGCTCGACAACTACGGCGACGCTTTTTAAATATGCGGACATAAAAATAGATTAAACAGGTACCTCATACTACCTCTGTGAAGGGTGCGGTCGGCCCGGCCATGAAATAAAACATGCGGAGGATGCGTGTGGAGCTGGAGGTCTGGCGGNCTTCCAAGCATCCCAAGCCACTTGCAACACTCCAGTTACACGTAGATGCCAATCAGATATCTCCTCCGACTCCTCGTTATCACTCCTAACAGAAGCCCCTGCCCCTGCCCCTGCCCCTGCCCCGGGCCTGTGTTTTGCGATTTGAGCGAATTAGCGTCTAATTCGCAAGATTCACATTTGCCTCGCCCGCGACCACCTGGGCTGTGTCGCAAGATTCAGCCCTGCCCGGCCTGATTTGAGCGAATTAGCGTCTAATTTGCAAGATTTGGCCCTGCCCTGCCCCCGCACAAAATGATTGTCAGTGTTTACGAAATATTACGGAATTAAATATACGGAGAGTATAAAACAGATACGTCATACCACCTCTGAGCCACTGCCGTGTGGCCCGGCCAAGTCCGGCCACCACATATTCAAAAACCCTCACCGTATTGTCCTATCTCATTAACAGACGCTTTCATAAAGTTGTATGCTGCTCTTTTGCAAAAGCGATACTGTCCCCGTCCCAACAACGCACGGCAAACTCTCTTCATTTCCAGAATTTGCGCCGGATCTTTCGAAAAAATCTTCATACTACCACTGAGTTATGGCACCCTCGGATGCTCCATGTTCAAACGAATGTCTTACAAAGCTTGGTAATCGATTGTTGGTGCTACCTACACCGTCGCAGCAATTCTCTTTTGACCGGTTGAGCCAGCTTGGACACATTCTGCCACACCCGGACAGCTTTGAATGACTTTCATGTCCGCCAAAGCATACCGTTTTGTCAGACGCTGTAATCGGTCCGGCAGGCCCGCGGAGGCATACATCCGACTGCGACGGAACGGGGGCGACAGATCCAATGTCACAGACATTCATCATGACTACTGGAAGTCCCTTTCTGCGCGGGATGTAAAGCAAGCTCACAACACCGACAAACTGCCGATGATGGACAATACTCGCTCATATCGCCAAATCAACTTTGTAGCCCAAGATCGATGCTCTTGTTACACGACCTCCGAAAAACGTATCGCTCGAAACTGCTGAGGATTGCTGGCCGTAGCTGTGGGACGCACTGACTTGCACATTGAAAAATATGTATACATATATATATATATATATGTGCATGTGTATATATATATATACATATGTAGATGTAGGCGTCTGGGACTGTGTCTGCGTTAGCGTGTGGGGCGGTGTTTGGTACAGGTGTGTATGCATATGCAGGCGAAGGTGTATGAGTATGTGTATGTCTGTATGTATGAATCTGTGTGTGTGTGTCTGTATGTATGTCTGTATGTCTGTATGTATGAATATGTAAGTACGTACGTACGTATGTACGCATGCATAGGTGTATGTATATGTACATGTACCTGCATATGTATATGTTTATGTACATGTATGTGTGTATTCTGTGTATATGTATATGTATGTGTATCTGAATATGTACGTGTACAGGTACATGTATATGCATATGCGTACTACATGTATATGTATACGTGTATGTACATGTACATGTAGATGTAGATGTATGCAAGTGTTCACGCATGCAAGTATGAATGTATATACAGCTGTATGCACCTATGCATGTATATAGCAGCTTTTATGTATGCAGATTTTAAAGCATATACGTGTGACTGTATTTACATCTGTATACGTTTATGTATGTAATATAAGAAGATAAGCAAGCAAGCATAACTAAGGATGTAAGGATAGTTGCATGTTTATGCATCCGCATCCTCGTCGACGCAGTCCTGTACGCATGTATGCACCTATGCATATATGTATGTATGCGTGTGTATGCATGTACGTATGTATGTGCTTTTGAGCATGCACCTATCCATGCATGTACTTATGTGTATAACTGTATGATTATGTATGTGGTATGTAGGTACGAATGCGTGAGCCAATGAACGAAAGTAAGTAAGTATGTAGGTATATATGTAATAGGCGCATGCATGTATGAATGGACGGACATGGAACGATGGGTTGATGCATAGATTAGTATATGGAGAGGAATGGAGAGGAGTACTCGTGAAACGCTTACTTCCACACCCGATAGAGCACTGCGGCATGCAGTATTCTTGACTGTAGCGGTGCTGTAGTCAATCAAAGATTCGTTGCGCTTTCCCTCTCCCTGAATATTGGTTTAGGCTTGATAAGCGCTGATCCTTAGCAAAACCTTGAACAGTTTTTCGCCCCCACCCTTGACCGTCCGTCCGCCTTCTCCCAGGCTTGTCGGCCTGTGCCGATTGATCGGCCATTGTCACCCCTGAGCCTGCAGCTCCAAATTGTGGATCTTCGATGTTGGCTTGTCGAGCGCAGTGGCAGAGGAGCCGGAGGAGTAGGAGCAGGGCTGGAGTAGGAGAAGTCGAAGTAGAAGAAGTAATAATAGAAGTAATAAAAGTATTAGTAGTAGCAGTATGGGTAGTGGTGGTGGCGGTGGTGGTGGTGGTAGCAGTAGTCGTAGTAGTAGCAGTAGTAGTAGTAGTAGTGGTAGTGGTAGTGGTAGTGGTAGTCGTGGTAGTAGTAGTAGTAGTAGCAGTAGTAGTGGTAGTAGTAGTAGTAGTAGAGTAGAAGTAGTAGCAGTGGCAGCAGCAGCAGCAGCAGCAGCAGTAGCAGCGCAGTAGCAGTAGCAGTAGCGGTAGCGGTAGCAGTAGCAGTAGCATTAGCAGAAGTAGCAGAAGTAGCAGAAGTAGCAGTAGCAGTAGTAGTAGCAGCAGCAGCAGTAGCAGTAGCAGTAGCAGTAGTCGTAGTAGTAGTAGCAGTAGAAGTCGCAGTAGTCGTAGTAGTAGTAGTAGTAGTAGTCGTAGTCGTAGTAGTAGTAGCAGCAGTAGTTTTAGTTGTAGTAGTGGTCCTAGTAGCAGTAGTAGTAGTAGTAGTAGTAGTAGTAGTAGTCGCAGCAGTAGTAGTAGTGGTAGTAGTAGTCGTCGAAGTCGTAGTCGTAGTCGTAGTAGTAGTAGTAGTAGTAGTAGTAGTGGTAGAAGTAGTAGTAGTAGCAGTAGTATACGTAGTAGTACTCGTCGTCGTAGTTGTAATCGTAGTCGTAGTCGTAGTAGCAGCAGTAGCAGCAGCAGCAGCAGCCGCCGCAGCAGTAGCAGTAGCAGTAGCAGTAGCAGTAGGAGTAGCAGTAGCAGTAGCAGTAGCAGTAGCAGTAGCATTAGGAGTAGTAGTAGTAGTAGAAGTAGTAGTAGTAGTAGTGGTAGTAGTAGTAGTGGTAGTGGTAGTAGTAGTAGTAGCAGGAGTAGTAGTAGTAGTAGTGGTAGTAGTAGTGGTAGTGGTAGTGGTAGTAGTGGTAGTAGTAGTCGTCGTCGTCGCCGGCATCGTCGTCGTCGTAGTAATGGCAGTGGTAGTACGAGGAGTAGGAGTAGGAGGAGTAGGAGTAGGAGTAGCAGTAGCAGTAGTAGTAGTAGTAGTAGTAGGAGTAGTAATAGGAGTAGTAGCAGCAGTAGTAGCAGTAGTAGCAGCAGAGTCGGAGTCGGAGTACGAGTACGAGTAGGAGCAGGAGTAGTAGTAGGAGTAGTAGTAGTAGTAGTAGGTGGTGCTAGTCCTCACCGTCGTAATTGTGGTTGCTGGTGTTTGTCGTGTTGCTGGTGGTTGTGTCGGTGGTAGTGGTGGTCATAGAGACTGCGGTGGTGTCGGTGCCGGTGTCGGTGCTGTTTTCGTCGTTGTCGTTGTCGTCGACCACCAGCAGCTCTCAGCCGTGTAGACATCATGAGCGGCACATGCATGAGGTAGCAACAAGGCCCGAGCGCAAAGTCTTTCCGGCGGTACTGTCCCGGACCGATGCTGGTACCCCTGGCGAGCAATTCAGCATTCACACCCGGGCAGGCAAGCCATAATTCGAGTGACCCCGTGCATCATATCATTTGGCTCTTGATGCATACTCTCACTTCACGACTGAATTCATCTTGGTACTCGATGCACCGATTAACAGGAGACTCTGACGGGCGTAGGAGCTCCTCAAGACTGCTCAGAAGTTGCTAGCGGACCCTGGACTGAATGCTACACAGTATCTGTGAGCGACGACGTCGGTGCTTCATTGCTTTGCAGGGGGACGAGGTTGAAACAGCTCCTGAGGCCTCGCATCTCCGCGAAAGCGATCTGCGCAGCCAAAGCTCTTGTTCTCCCTGGACTTGACGACCCGGCCCTGAATTTTGCCCGACTTCGGGCAGGATGTGCTCTTTTGGCAGACTCGGAACTCCTCATCCTAATCCAGTGCTGTGTCTCTTGTGCAAGTCGAGCATCAATTCCGAGCTGCATCATGCCGCTCTCCCGAATGTTGTACCTCTCCGCCCAAGCTCAAATTCACGGATGTGAGGCATCGAACATTGAGGAACCGAACATACTCTCACCCCTTTCACTCGCGAACTTGCACCATGCTATGAACCCTCAAAGGCCTCGCTGCATGCCAAGCCACCAACCCCGGCATCCCAGGATTGCCCAACATCTCAAAACCGCCTAAGTATCCTTGGCCGCTGGGCGCACATCGGCCCAGGCGACCCATGAGGATCCACGCCCAAAGATGCCGCTAAGTCTGGCCTAGCGTGGCTGGGCGGTTGAAGGATAGCAAAACAGGCTGGGCGGTTGAAGGATAGCAAAACAAGGACCCGTGTAGAGGTAGTCCTGAAGTGTGGTTGAGACTTTCCCGCTCGAGTCTGCGGGCCCGTGTTGTGCGGGAAATACATGTAACATGCTAGCTGAACACTGATTTTTATGTGCAGACACTAGTTTCGTTTATCCGAGCAAAGCCACCAATCGATGCGAACCAGGAATACTAATTGTTGAACAAGAGATTGTAGGGGAGCTATCTTTGACGAACGAAAATTGCTGAGCGTTCGGGATACCCGCTCATCTTCCGACGATCGCTACATTCCACACCTTAGAAGAAAGACTAAGGCTTCTGGCAGTGGCCAAGGGATGGAGGTTTGTACAGTACCAGGTTGTGGTCGCCGTGCGGTCGTCGCTGGAACTTCTTTTGTCGATATCCTGAAGGGAGAAAGCCCAATTTATGTACATATATATATATCTATATGTGGACAGAGGCCTTCGCAGCACCAGCCACTCGAAGAAGTCTGGACTGCACGCTTGGGCAGCAGCCGTCCCAAGCACCAAATGGAATGGGTGTAAATGATGCAAAGCCACGATTCAGCCTTGCAAGTCATCTCTTCTACACCCCAACCACCCTAAAAAAAGCACTGACACCTGCCTCAGGGATGTCCCAACCTTGGGCGCATGGCCCTCCAGCGTGGAGGGGACCTTGGCTTGATTTCGGCTCGAGGCATTCAAAATCGAAATAGATTCATGAGGGTAGGAAGGGTAGGCTATTGGGTTTGGAATCGGCTTCGGGGAAGAGGACTGCCTAGTAGGCCCCGGACTCGCGCACCAAAACTGTGGGCTCGCCGGAGTAAAGTTAGAGCGAGCTGCCATACGACAATACAGCGCGGACAGTCGACCGTCATACAGAAGCAATAAGAATACTGCATGGTCACTACTCATACACAAACAAGCTATAGAGTTCAGACAGATGATATTGTAGTACTAAGTATGGTCGTAGAAATGGCAATAGGAGTGACCGACTGTACAGCGGGTATCATAAGAGCTACAAAGGCGAACGAAACATCAATAACATAAATGTCATAATGAAATATGGGTTCGGAAGCAGCGATGATTCGGCTTGCCCCAGGTCATGGTGTTGGTGCACTTGGTGGCATGTCGGGTCGTGCCTGGGTGCTTGTTGCGCGGCCTGTTGGTGCTTGTTGCCTTGTGCTGAAAGCGCTTGACACGGTGCTCTTGCACCTAAGCCTATCTTTAAGGGCCTGCAAGCTCTGACTGCGTGCGTGAACGAGTATAGTGCTTCGTACCTCACACTGCGAGAGAAAGTATCTAGACTTAGGGGGGTCCTGGCCAATCCTTGAAGACTGGATGCCCGAACCTGACGGGATGTACATTTAGGGAATTCAGTTTAGAAGGCCTATGGTAAGGCGAATGAACACTTAATGTTACAGGATCGGACTTTCTTTTAACCAAGTCGTCGGGCGCATCCAGGGCGAAATGCTCATGTATATTAGGGGGTTAAAAAATTGGAGGACGGGATGAAGGTGCTCACGAGGTGCGACCTGCTGACATATTGAATTCCTGGACTAACTGCCTCAGTCTTGATTCTACAAGGCCTTTGCTCAGGTTATACTAGGAACTGCGGAAGGCACGCTTCGTCAAACGTCGTGCTGCTTGTGCACTACATGTCTGTGGAATCTGTCGAAAGCTCCGTCACGTTGTTACCGCAACCGGACTATACCACCTTAGGCTGACATGGCTGGCAGTAGGCTGCACACTGTGTAGGCACAGCTTGGTGATTCTCGACCGAGATTCGTGCCTGAAGCATGGCTTTTCATATAAAGATCCATGAGCTCAAAGCCGGCTTCGGGTCTCGGGCTTGGTTCGGCTGGGGAAAGGGGGTGTTACTGGTCAGCGAACACTACGTGATCTTTTGAGCTTTGCGTTGTGGTCGTCGGGGATTTCGGGTCGGGCAAACAGTGTGATCTTAATGGGCACTGCATGCCGTTCTAAGGTCCGGGGGCTAAGGACGACTTACCCAGGGTCTCCAACGGATCTAGCAGCTCGTTGGCAATTCCGGTGCCGCTGCTCTACCTTGAAGGACATGTCATCGACTGATCTACCCCGCGACGCTTGTAAGCCCTTCCAAACCCTTAATCCCCGGAAGCCCTGTTGGCAACGGCTTTCCATCATCCACACACCTCGCCAAGCTTTGCAAAGTATTGATGCGGCGTATGCTTCGAGAGCTCGGTCTGCGGCTTTGCACCGAAGCACAGCACTCCAAGCAGCGAATCAGTGGTACAACGGGCGGGTGTACATGTTTCCACGGGGCATTTCAGACAGCCTTGCGAAGCCTTGGACACCGTCACCTTCTGCCATTCATCCCAGCCTGCAGCGATTCAAGCAAGAGATGTCCTCTGACATCCACTGCGCTGCGGAGGCTTATGATATACAGTGAATGTTTATTTTGGCTTAGCTGTGTAATGGTGACCAGCTGCTTGATGGTCGCAGGTTCATGCGGCACTTTGGCTGCAAGAGGTTGATGGGGTGTACAAGATCTTACCAGTTAACCAATCAAATCGGAAAAGCAAGTCGTAGAGCCGAAGATGGCATGTACAAAACTTGTTCGACACACTTGAGTTCACTGGGCTTCGCTGACAAAGCTCAAAGAAACTGACACGATGAAACGTGATCGAACCGAAATCGGAGACGGCAAGAATACACCAAAACACGCACTGCAGTGGCGGGCGTCTGATGAAAGTCCGGGAGCGCCGTGCCGCAGTGCAAGGATTTTGTGGCGGTGTCCCAAGTGGATGGGCTCGAGAGAAAAGGTGTGAGAGCCCCATCGCGTTAACAACCCGGAGAGAAAAGCACTGGGAGTTCTAGCTTGCATAGCTCGTCGTCTGGCTCCTTGTCACACCAATTCGCACGAAGCACAAAATAGTTGCTGCAGTATTCGGTGGGTTGTACTGCACCACAAGCCTAATGCTCCGACCTTCAAGCTTGGACATTATCCCGTGGCTATTTCACAGCAAGGCTGCCTGTTCGTGGAAGACTGATCTCGGGTGCCTGTTGGCGACATACGCTTCAGCAGCATCGGAGAGGCAGCTTCTGGGACTGCTCGTTCACTATGTCCTAAAGTTTGGGATCTGGCATCCGACTGCCCATCAGCAATTCTTTGCTTTTGGCAGAAGAAGCATTAAGCTTCCGGGCTAGGTAGGGCACCCTTAGCAACGCAGGCCCAGCGATGCAACATGGCTCATTTGCTTAGCCCGTAAACTCTTCGACCTGCCCGAACCTCTCGACCGCGACTGCAACCAACACACACACACACAGGCACACAGAAACCTGACGAGAGGAACATGCCCAAACTACCTTCAGATCCAAATCGCCACGCCTACAGGCCCGCAACTCCAGCAGAATGATCTCTGCAGCATGGTGATGCCCATGAGCTCAAGTCGTGAATGAAAAGGGTGTGAGATCAGACACAAGTCCTGAATGTTCATTCGCCAACTCAGGACGGCACCGAGCGACACTTGCTGAACATCTGCTTCCCAAGCCTAACGCTGAGCGTCTCTGTGACGAGCTTTAAAGATACATTCGGGGTCGATTGAGCGCTCAGGCCTTAGAACAGAGATCTTTCAACACCTAAGCCTCCAATAGCATTCGAAGCTTAGGCTCGGAGTGCGGCACGAACTTGTCATTTCTGGCCGATGTTGAAGTCCACATAACCATGAACAATGGAACTTGTTGTAACATGCTGTTGGATATTTTGCAAGCAATGTGTGTGCTAGCATAATTCGGTATCGATGTGGCAGGTCTTGGATTGTGCAGTTGCAGCTGCATCGCGGACACGTAGGACCCTGTGCTTTCAGTAGGAACGATGGCTGTCTCGGTTTCATAGACTCTCTCACCGTCAGGGAGGTGCACAAAACACCGCCTTCAACAATATGGTCACGCGTGCAAAAGGTTCATTTATGTTGTTTTTTTGCAACAGCACCCCCTTGTCTGGATCCCAAAACCAGGGACCGTGCACCCTAAAACCCAATTCAAGGTCCGAAGGCCACGAATCCCCCGCTCTCCTCCCGGCGCCCCTGATAGAAGAATCAACGGTACAATCGTCCGGAGCCCTTATATGCTCAACATCCCACACAACAGGTGCTATGGTTCTTGGCTACGGGCGCGTTGAAGCCTTGGCTGTCCGGACCGAAATAATGGCCAGGACCCGGCCTGGGACATTGATCCCGACACGAGCCGAAAAAAAAGATAATACAGGCATAGAGGTAGAGCGTGTGCAATGCTTAGGAGGTCAAGCTACTTGTTGTGATGTGGTGCTCTGAAATGCAAGAGGCGGGCTGTAGTCCTGGCATAACTGTCGTATGTGGTAAACTGCCTCCACATCTATCCGCGGATTTCCAATCTGTCTGCTTTAGATTGGCCGTTGCCCGTTGTCTTGCCTGTAGTCAGACACTTGTTCCAAACAGCCTGGAGCTAAGGTTTGCGTTTGAGGACGTCCCCTGAAAATCCGCAAATGCTAATCCGAAATCCGCAAACCTCGCCGCCCCCGAAACCAGAGACGGACATAACCAACACCAGCACTTCATTACAATCACCGTCATCATCAACCACATCATCGTCATCATCATCATCATCCTCAACAGCATCATCATCGCCATCGGCCTGATATGCTTCTTCGGGACGCACTTACTATCATCGGCACCATCATCAACAATTAGCAGAACTTCGGAATTGACCCGACCATCCACCACCATGATGACTGCCAGGATTGCGGTCATCACCACGTTCACATTCCGCAGTATCAGCGGTAGCGTATTGTCATCATCATCACCACCACCATCATCATTATCACCCTGACCATCACCATCACGACAATCAGCAGAAGTAGTAGCGTCATCATTGTCTGGCATCATCATCAAACCAGAAGCGTCTCAGAATTGACCGGGCAATCCACCAGCATGATGATTTTTGTGTTTGAAGCCAGAATCACGTCCCACAGCGTCAACAACGCCCGGACAATCCTCCTCCTCATCATCAGCGCCACCGCCATCATCATCACCATGACCACCACCACCATCACCATGATCATCAACAAAAGTCCCATAATCATCATCAGCCCCAACAGCGTCAGCATTTTCATTGTCACCAGGAGCATGACAGTAACAATCATCGCCACAGTTCTATTCTTGATTATGACGCTACCACTTGCACAAGCCATGCTTGAACATGTATGTATATACACATACATCATACATACATACATACATACATACACGCATATGTGTATATATATATGTACATGTATATATTTATACACACTTACACATGCACACACACACACATTAACGAACCTACGCATATACATATACATATCTACATATATGCATGTATGAACGCATATGTATGCCTGCATATGGATGGATGGATGGATGGATGGATGTGTATATGTATATGTATCTGTATATGCATATGTATATGTACATGTATATGTGTATGTATGTATGTGTATCTGTATAAGTATATGTATATGTATATGTGTATGTGTATGTGTATGTGCAGGTATACGTATCCGTATATGTATACGCATATGCATATGTATATGTGTAGGTATGTATGCATAAATAAATATGTGTATATACGTATATACAAACTGTATATACACATGTATACGTACATATTAGAAACATACCTATGCACGCGCGTTCGTACATACATACACACAGATACATCCATCCATCCATCCATACATTCATCCAGGCAGGCAGGCAGGCAAGGGAGAGTTGAGACAGTGAGAGCGAGAGAGAGAGAGAGAGAGAAAAAGAGAGAGACAAACCTGAGATCCAATATGCAATATGCGAAATTTGTTCAATGAGCAATACCTGGTGGCCAAATGATGAAAACAAAGGTAGCATTGAACAAGTATATGCATGAAGTTCTAGGCGACCTCCCACTACCAGCAAACGATGAGCTCTCTGATCTATCGTGGTGGGTAATGTTAAAAACGCTCTTGTCAGAACCAGGTGCTGGAGCATGCCTAGGCCTAGACCCAAGAGCGACGACAGCGGAGTCGAGAGCACGATCAGGTCGAAGAGCTCACACATTCGGGGCTCCGGCTCATGAGCACTTTCCGGGATGTCATTGAGCTCGAGCTGAGCCGACACCTCGGCCGGTTCTGCCGCTGGACCGGGCAACTGCAGTTGCTGCTTCCTGGTCCAGGAATGAAACCAACCACAGCTCCAGTCCACATGAGCTTGGTAAGCCTTTCCGGCAACCACCATCTACATACTCTCTGCCGCATGGCAGGAAAAGGTAGCTCACGTTCTGAAACGAAACCGATGGACATTCTGACCGACTTGATGTCGGATCGAGTGGCCAGTCGCACGCGGCCTTAACGTGCCGTCGCCGAAACACTGAACCGTCAAACTCTCACATCACTCTGAAGTTTCAAACGAGCGCGTATGAACATCGAACAAAAAAGTCTGAAGCCCGTTTCACAAGCTTCAGAATGATACAGTGCCCGTAGCCTGTGCCGAGGTCTTCGCAGTCTGCCAACCGAAGTCCGGTCGAAGGTTCAAAGGACCAAAAAATGAAATGCAGCATACCAAATGTACAGAACGGAGCAGCTGGCGAACCACCACAAAACCCTAAGCACCAAAGCGCTCGACACAAGCACCTCAGCGATCTCCTCAGCACCGTCTCTCGGTGCTCGCTTTATGTTGATCCGCAGATTTGCTTGTTGCACCCATCACCCCCTATATACCCCCTTAATGTACCACACCGTACCCTACCGTACCCTGCCCTCCAACCCAACTTGGAGGTTCACAATCAAGAAAGTGGCCTGCCCGCACCCCACCCTGTCCAAATCACAGGTGGTGGGTCCCTCACCCGCTGCACCACTCTAACTTAAGGGCTATGTCGGGCCGGATCTTTCGTTCGAGCCTCCCCCTTCACGAGCGTCCACCCAGAGGGATTCGTCATTCTGTGCTGATCTTCAATGATCTTCAACACCGTGTTACGGTCCCACTGCTGTAGCGCACCCTATTTGGAGGGTGGTGGGTTGGCTTTTTGATCCTCAGCGGCTTCCCGCCACACCCGACACTACCCGGCCCCACCCAGTACCAAAAATGAGCCAAGCGCCAACCGGCCAACCACACGTGCTTTCCCAACATGCAGTTTGAAAGAAGACACAAAAAGAGTGCCTGATCAAGTCATGCCGGTCGTGGACACCCGTCCCTCAGAGTGCCCAGCTGAAGCCAGGTCCAGCGGCATGCCGACCTCAGAGGTGACTTCAGACTGCCGCACCTTGGGGAGCCTGGAAATGCTCGATGCCCTGCTCGGAACCCCTCGTTTGGTGCAAGCATCAACACATCCGGCCTTGTGGCAGCGAGTGGCCGAAACTTGCTAGACTGATCACCCAACCAGTGCTTGGCTGCTGTCTTCCATGTTGAGAAGGCCTTGTTGCTACAGTCTACAAGCCTAGGCTGCAATGCTCCAGCGAGCTCATGCGGTCCTTCACGAGCGAACTCGACTGTCCCCTTCATGTCGCAATGCATGCGATTCGCTGTGCCGCATACTTTCTGCTTGTTCTTGACACATGCGCTCTGCTAGATGCACACCTTGATAGCCAAATTTCGGCAGAGAATTGAAACCAGTGTTGCATCCCTGACGGATGCAGAGATTCTGAGGCCTAGCTGAGCGATAAGCTGTTGGAACTCCAAGTTCCCGGATGCAATTCCCGTGGGGCTTTGTACTCGTCTCATAGACCGCCGCTCTGTCACTGCAGTAACTGTGGCAACCTTCAGTCAGGGTCTTGCGTGCATGCATGCTGTTTTCGGGGAAGCCTCCGAGGTCTACAGAGAATTGATGTAGTCATGCAAATACTCAGAGTCAAGCGCTTGCTTTTCCAGCAGTGAACACTGCAGAGACTGATGACCGGAATCCTTGCTTTGGGACATCCGATGGTGGCACTTGCGAAAGCCTGGGACCAGGAAAAAGTCGTGAATTGCGCATCAGTACTGTGCGACATTTTGCAACTATGACGACGACGTCGACGAGGACCACGACTGCTGCTGCAGTTGCTACTACTGCAACTGCTCATTCCACTGCTGCTACTGATATTGCACTCTTGCGACTATGCTACGAAAAATGATTCTGACTAGAACTGTCAAGCTGTTTCGAAGCTATGCGACTATGATGCCTACTAGTGCTCCTTCATTGGCATGATTTGTTGATAATGCCTTCTTACCCGCTTCATGTTGGAAACTGGAGAGGGGCCTTAAAACTATAGAAACGACTTCTGTGCCGAACCGCACGTCACCTCAACGTACATGGAAGATGCCAAACAACTGCACTCGTTAACCCTTGAGAATTGTTCCGGAAACAACACACGAGGGTGCAACAGATACAGGCAAGGGCCACATTCACAAGAACAGGAGGGCATAGTGTCACCTCTTAGCGTCTTGTCCAAACTCAGAACTTATAGGGGCTAGTCACGGCTAGTCGCTGCACGGAACCTCCGGGAACCAGCCTAAGGCGACCCCAGACGCCAAAGAAGATGCCTCATCGAGCTCACCAAGCTTGTCTTGTTGTGCGTAAGCCGAACATATGCACATATACCATGTATATGTATATGTATATATAGAGTCTTTTTCCGCTTGTGAGTATTCCTTCATCATCTCTCATTCGGGATACCGATGTTTTTGCAGCTGCTGTCGCTGTCGCTGGTCGAGTTAAACGAGCTGTGATGGTATTACTAGAGTAGTAGTAGTAGTAGTACTAGTAGTAGTAGTAGTAGTAGTAGTAGTCGTAGTAGGAGTACTAGTAGCAGTAGTAGTAGTAGTAGTAGTAGTAGGAGTAGTAGTAGGCCCCATATACCTCGCTTGCCTTGCAAACGGCGTGGCAAACGGGTCCTCAGTGATGTGCTTCCTTGCAACATGCAGAGTGCGTTCGTGTTAAAACTGTGTTTTCGCGTGGGTTTGAAGCACATTCGGGAGCTTTGTAAAAAAATGCCAGGTAGTGCGAGTGTTTCACGTGCATGTGAACACAGGACGAGTTGGCCGTCCGTTTTTTTATGATTTATGTTCTGAAATCCGCAAAAACCTCGAGTTTCTGCTGTTCCGTTCTCTTGCAAATGCGCTTTTTTACGGCGGCAGCAGCCGGGACGTGTCTTGGGAACGCCATGTTTGGTGCAAGCGAATCTTCCACATCAACCTGATTTTGGCTATTTCTATTTCGTGTTTCGTGGCAGGCGCAGGACTTACGAATATAAGTGGTTTCTAAGATCTCTAGGAACTACTCTTTTCGATGAGATGAGATATTGATGATCGTATGGGAGATACTGATGACAGTATGGGATCTTCATCATCTTCGCCGTCACCATATCGTTGCGAACTATATGTTGTGCAAAAAGGCACAGATGCTGTAAATACCAGTCGGGTAATATAGTTGGGAATAATAACCACTGCGCACACGCACTGATCAAAACACCCGTCCAAATGATATATAGCAGGCTTACCCATGCGCACGGGACTAACCTTTTTCCCTGCTAGAGCACTCGTGCCACGGTCCATCACACAACATGTTACTTCACACGTGCAAACATTACACCCCCCTCGCCGAAGCGTCAGTCTGAGGCGCAAACATGCACGGAAGATATTGTGCGGCCTGCTATAAAGGCGGCTGGATTGTGGCTTGGGGCTCGAGAGCTTTCTAGTGCCGCAAAGCGGAAGATACGGAAGCAGACTAATTATTTTTGGCGCGCGATTCAAAGTCGCAGCATGCACTTATAAACCGGTAGCGATCCAGCAAGCCTGACATGATATGGCGTGGATACGAGCTACAGAGGAATCGGGGCAGCTTGGGACAAATACATCATCCACTCGTGCTTGAAAGGGAAGCCCAGGCACGCCAGCAGGGCGTATGAGAGGACGATGCCTCTTCTGCCCCTCTTGTCCCCCCCGATCATCTCCACGTCATCGGCGAAAAGTGGTATCTCGAGGGCTCTACGTCCAGTCAGCTGAGGAACCAGTCGTATAGAGCCACCCGATATCTTCGCCCACCAGTAGCCAGCACTCGCCAGCCCGAAGGTGCCCACACAGTTGAGATACACGAAGGTGTCCCGGGATGAGGCCATGCAACCCAAAAAAGCAATTTGGATATGTCGCCGGTCTCCGCCATCGGGGCCATCCTGTCCTCCCGGAGCTTTCGCAGAAGATAACGTTTCTCTCTGGCGCCTGGAGATCGCACCTTCGTGCGATGCGTCGTGTACCACACGCTTCTTGACAGGCGGCCCTTCTTCCACGATCACCGCAATGGCAGAAAGAGCAGCTTCGTCCCCATGGGAGACAAAGACCTCTTCTTGTGAAGAAATGCGCGCTTACATGTTCCCCTGAGGAAATCGTAGCAAACTCTTCTGGGGCTAGGTGACCTAGACATACCAGGAGAATGGGATTTGCTTCTTCCGGCGGATCTGGGCCTCGGACTCTGCGACCTTCCACGGCCACCTCTCGAGGGGCTGAATGTACGACCGGGCGACGATGCTGCGGCTCCGTGCTTGTCACCATGGGAGCGTGCGATGCGATCCCTGTTCTTTCGCTTCCTTTCCCTGGTCAACAAATCCTTCAGGGATTCCGCCAAGAACCTGTAGGTGTGCTGTTCGGAACCTTCACGAGCACGATCGTAAATCTCGAGGTCATATTTCAGACGCTTAGACTGTCGCAGTTCCCTAAGGAGGATGTCACGCATCGTCGTTTCATCTGGAGTGTGACTGAGCCCAGACATGACACTTTCCCAATTGTTGATGAACGTTGAAAGGTCATCGTTGAGAAGCCTTACCTTCAACAAATCCTCAACCGAATACAGAGATCCTACCTCCTCATTCGTCTTGAAGTACTGGTCGAAAAGATAGAGAACTTGTCTTCCCCTTACGGCCCGTGACTTGGATGCTTCTGTTTCCTGGAAGATCAAGATTTCACGCGACAGCTCCGCTCGTGCGACCTTAGTCAAAGCTGCGAGGAGTTTGGTGTCGAGGGCAAGAAACTTGCCTGGGTCACGCAGACTGTCATGGTTCGCATCCTTGTCGTATGCTTCCAGGATCCACTTGAAGGCTTCGTCTGGCGCATCAGAAGCTGCTCTTACCGCCTCTCTTGTTGCTGTCTTCCAAGACCGGTACGATTCGGGGTTCGGAAATTCTGGGAGACTTATCGTTTCGGCCTCGTTGACTTTAGGCTTACCTGAATCGTCCTTAGAGTCGTTCTTCAGGTTCTTCAAACTGTTGGTGATCGCCATCTGGGTTTCTAAAAAAACCTGCATTGAGGACTTCAGCTGATGGCGTGCCGGGGTCGGCCGCTGGAGGGGCCACTACTCCCGAGGCTTTCGCCTGGGCTGGTCCTGCTGGTGTTGTTCCTGAGGGTGAGGGCTCAAACCTCCTGGATTCATTGAGTCGAACAGATTCCTCGCACCTTGGGGTAGCACACTAGGCATCGTGAACAGAGGTGCTTTCGGAACTACGAATGGGCTCGCCTTCGGCGTGCTTGGTGCTGGCGTTGGCTGACCCTTTGGGGTAGCTGGATTCACGTGCTCCAAGGCCTTCTCTAAAGCCCTTTCCCCATGAGCTTTACTAATCTTCAGCTGAAAAGCCTTAACGCGCTGGGACCATGAGCAAGCTCTAACCGCTGGGTACATGATGAATCGGGGCACTCTCTACAATAGCTACAAGAAGGACTAGGAGTGTATAGTAGCTAAACAGCAACTCGATGTAGAAGCTTGAAGAACGAGCAACAACAACCCCAATCGGCTAATATAGACCTTTCTAATTTATTCTAATTTTTCAAGCCCGTTTACAAGGCTTAACCTTCATCCTGAACCTCAAGCTCGGAAGCAAGGTAATATGAACTTTCAGTCTAAGGACCTGACGTATAAGGACCTTATATGTAAAGACACAGTAGAAGACACGACATCACATATCGTACAGTACACCAGCGCAGCAAGCGACTTCCGGCTTGTAACAGTTTCGCTTGCACGATGCGCCTTCCCCAGACCCACCGATGGTAGATCATGGGGTGGGGGGGCGAGCCTATGTACATGCATATATATATATGTACTTTACTGTTCCTGTAGAACAAAAATACAAACACAATGTGGCAACATAACATATTGCAAGACATACCAAAAGTTAAATATATAATGTAAACAATATAATATAGATATACGATAATGTCTATACTATACTATAATGTGTTATATTGAAATATACTATCAAATTCTCTGCTATGCTATGATATAACACAACACAACACAACACATAACATAGATGTATACACACACACAGATACACTTGCAAAAGTGTGCAGGCACACATATGTATGTCTAAACATATAAACATATATTTGTATATATATAGAGAGATATGTATACATACATGTTTACATACTCGTACTTATGTTTATACTTTGATTTATTTGTATATAACTGTGTGTATGTACTGTGTGTAAATTCACACGCAGTATGGAAGCATATGCCAATGTATCTTTGAAAAGCAAACGCGGGAATCTTGCAGGGACAGGCTGTGTTGTCATGTGGCTCGCCCAATAGCTGCCTAGATTCGTAGACTCTTAGCTCGGCTCTCAAGTCGTGAGCAACGGTCAGGTGGCTGTACAAACTCAACTGCTACCAGCTATGACATCCTGGCTATCTGCAACTCCTTACATCACAGTACGTCTTCCTGTATCTAATCACGGCATCAGCGATATCAGTACTCATAGCTTTGGCGAGTTTGTTAAGCTGCGTCCTCCATTTTGCGTTTGACCTGCGCCTGGTAAGCGGACTGTGACAGTGACCGGGTGCCAAGGTCCCGGCTTCACACTTCATTTGCCGGCGTGGGTCCTGCTGCACGGGCTTGGAGCTGAGGAACTTAATGTGCAGCACAGTTTCTTTCGGACTTCCGAAGATGCCCGAGGCCTCTTGCTTGCGCTTTCCAACTTTGGCCTTTGGGCCTGAATTGAGCCGATCTGCTGTGAGCGTTGGTCCGACCTACTGACCGCACGCACCTGCTGATCAGTGGGTTTGTTGTCGGCAAAAGCCCTTCTAGGTGGTTCCTGACCACGTGCTGCCGAACAGCGAAACCCTCAAAAGAACCGCTTCAGAGCTCACAGCATTGTAAATGACTGGGCACACGAAGCCAAACCCCGGAAGTATTAGCAGCACATACTGGTTGACTTGTACAGCATCGACACCCCACAAGCAGAAGTAGTGCGTTTGTGTGAAGCCTGAAGAATTTTGAGCAAATTATGGAAGCAGCACGTCGTACAAGCGGATGTAGGGAATTCAAGGTTTGGGGTTTCGGTTTTGCCGGCAAAGGGTTCTCAGGCAGCGATACGTACCGTTTGCAACACAGCAATGCTTGTCAAAAGGGCAGCATGCAGCCAACTCCCAGGATCCGAGGAGGAGGGAAAGTAACCGAGGAAGATGTCGACGCTAAAGACGATGCAAATGCTCAGAACATCATCATGGGAACAGCAACAACTCACACAACCGCATCGACGACGACAACAACGACGACAAGAACATCAACTACTACGACTACGAATGAAGCATCATGATTGTCATCTTCGTCATCGTCATCCTTTTCACCATCAGCATCACCATCATCAGCATCATCATCGTCATCACCACCATCCGCATTATCATCGTCATCATAATCATTTTCATGATGATCATCGTTTTCTTCGTCATCGCCATCCTTGTCATCATCATCACCATCGTCATCACCAGCATATACGCATAATCTCTCTCTCTATATATATATATATACATACATATACACATATCTATATGTGGGTGTTGTTCAAAATTCCTTCATCCCGGAAGGACCTTCTTTGCATACAAAACCGCAGCACCATCGCGGAACTTCGTGGAGGCATATTTACATGCCTTTGCAAGTTTTAAGCCCAAGTTATAAGGCCGAAATGAAGAAGGACTTTTCGGTTAGAGGCCTGCTACGGCCGTCTGAGCGGCCTCTTGGAACTTCGTACAAACCCCATAAAGGCTTTTCAATCGTCTCCTACTACGGGTTTCTTGAAGCATGAGCTTCTTAAAATTTCTGCAAAGGCTTCTGGAGGTTGTCTTGACTTAACGGCTTGTGCAAAGCTTCCTCAAAGCTTCTCGGCGGCAAGCTTTTACGGGCATAATCAAAAGCTTCTGGGAGGCTTCCTCACATTTCAGGGCTGCGTGAAAGCTACAATAGTTGGAAATGGCTGGATGGGTAAGGCCGTCTTAAGGGCTAGGTTTTTAGCGAAGCCGTCTTAAGAGTTAAGTTTCCGAGCTTTGATCCGGCGACGTCGACTTTAACGACACTTACGCGCAACTTACGCGCGAGACCCTGTGCAGGACCGGATGCAGCAGCGGCAGCAGGAGCAGGAGCAGGAGCAGGACCCGGCACCGGAGCAGAAGCAGGAGCAGTAGCAGTAGTCGTCGTAGTTAGTAGTAGCATTACGGCAAGTCGGCTAAACAGATAACTTTCGCCTAAAACAATTTAATTTCGCAGCACCCTCACGGAACTTTCGCGAAGACATATTTAGCTATGGAGTTGGCCTTGCATATAAACTTTGGCTCCAGGACCTTTCGGTCAACTACCATATACATAACTACATAAACAAACAAATAAATAAAAATATATATATATATACACACTAATAATTACAATAATACATAAACACATAAATACTATATGCATATACACACATTTACACAAATTACAGATTGTAGATGTAAATATTTGCACAAATTCCCTCCATATACCTATATATATATACACACGCACATATGTATGTAAATACATAGCTACTTAAACAGATATATACATAACACGCATATACACATAAAGACAGATGTCTACATATACAGAGAATATATGGGGATGGGTCAATACCCCGTGTTGTCGCGGGGACCCACCCCACCCCTCCCTCTGTTACAAACCCTTGTCGTGCCGGCTTTGTTTCAAACCTTTGTCGCGCGGCATTATTATATGATGGACCTTGTCGCGCCAGCCTTGTCGCAAAAACCCCTCTTTGTTACAAACTTTGTCGCGCGAGGGGCGCCCCGGCCCTGTTACAAAGCAGAAGGTTTTGACCCGCTGCCATATATATATATATATACATGCATACATACATACCTACATACATATACATACATGGCTGTTGATCTAGATTCTAGATTGCTTCATCTCGAAAAGACCTTCTTCGCGAAATAATACATAACCTTCGCAACATCATCGCGGAACTTTCGCGGAGGCATATTTACATACCTTTGCAAGTTAGAACCCTGAACTATAAGCTACAAGCTTCTCGATGGCAAGAGTTTACGGGCATTATACTTAAGAGCTTCTGGCGGCTTCCTAGGGGTTTCAGGGCTGCGTGAAGTCTACAATAGTTGGAAAGGGCTTGTTAAGGCCGTCTTAAGGGTTGGATATTTAAGGAAGCCGTGTTAGGGCCTTAGGGTTGAGTTCTTGACCAAGTTTCCTGAAAGTTTCTCGATTGCAAAGCTTCTGGGGGCAAAAATGATTGAGGGTTTCTGGAAGCCTTCCGAAGAGGAGCCCCTTGCGGCAGCCAACCGCGAAATGCACAAACAATGTCCATTGGGGGGTGGCCTTGATCTGGCTGCGTGACTTTAACGTCACTTACGCGAAGCTTACGCGGTAAACCCCGTACGGGAACCAAATCTTTGGGTTTGTCGTTGCTTACACTTAGGATCTACGGCGCTACGAGGCACTGCACGTAGCGTGAAGTGGAGGTAGTAGCCGTCGGCGGTGGGATGGCAGGTAGTGGTAGTAAGTGGTGACGATAACAGTAGCAGTAGCAGCAGCAGCAGTAGGAGCAGTAGTAGTAGCAGTTGCGTGGGTAGTAACAGCAGTGGCAGTTGCAGTGGCAAGAGCATGAGAAGTGGTGGTGGTGGTGGTGGTGGTAGTAGTAATAATAGTCGTAATGGTAATAACAGCAACAGCAGCAACAATAGCAATATAGCAATAACAGTAGAAACAATAATAGCCAATAAGAAGAAAGCGAATACGACTCATTTAGTAATCATAATAATCATACTGATCACAGTAATTTTATAGTAATCATCGTAACAATGATGACAATATTACTGGTCACACGAGTAATAGCAACAACAGCAGTAGTAGAAATAGTGATAGTCATACTCATAGTGCTAGTAATCGTAACAGTAACAGTAATAGTACGTCAAGTAGGCTAAGCAGATAACTTTCGCAGAAAATACATAACTCTAGCGGCACCATCGCGAAACTTCCGCGAAGGCATATTTAGCTATGCAGTTGGCCTTTCATATAAGTTATCGCTGAAGGAGCTTTAGATCAACTACCACATACACATATATGCATATACTGCCGTTGGCGCGACCATTACGATCATGGTTTTCCTTTTTGTTCATGAGCCTGCGGGGTTGATGCTTGTATTCAGCATTATCAAATCCGCACTGGAGGCAAAGGCCTGTTAGCGGAGCTTCCCTTGAGTGTAGTTCATGGTGGCTCAAGGGTGCTTTACCAACGCCACGACGCAGTGTCGTCCCTTCAAGGTTGAGACCTCTTTGCTTTCACAATGGTTTCGACCTACTGTATCAAGGTCATTCGAGGACTCGCGAGCCTGAACGTCAAGCCGGAAGACCTGCTTAACCTCTCCAACTCGGTGGTACTATCTTTCGGAGCTCCATACTACATAAAGCCCCAGACGTGGAGCCCAAAATATCATGTGATCAGTCCTTGACGCCAGCGAGAGATGTTTCGGATGTAGGCGCTCTTTTCCTGCCCGCCGTAACTCTGCTAAGGTGCTTTACGTGGTTCAGGAGGACACGGCGCGTTGAGTGTCCGATCTGTGCCAGGGTTGGTGCTGGAGGAAACGGAACACGTACTCTGGAATGGTATGCGGCATGATTATGTGGGGGCCTGTAGGGACGACTCTTCTAGCTGGTTCAATCTTCATTGTCATGACACATTGCTGCCTCGTGCACTGTCGGAGCCTTTGATGCTGCAAATTGAGATTGAAGGCTTGCAGCACAACATGATCTGGCCCTGACACTTTCATACCGTTTTGAGCCTAACTGTCTTGAACAATGTGTGTCTATGTGCGTGAGTGTTTGCTTTTGTTTGTGCTACATATAGCACAATTGGAACCCATAAAGACTGCTGTCGTCTAGGCGTTTTTTCTGAAATGCATACATTTGAAGGACAGCTTGCAAAAACCCGCACTTCGATGCGACGGGCGTCATTGAAATCTTGCTGTTGGTGTCGCACGTTGTCAATGAAGGAGTATGAAGTGGACATCCCCACGCCTAATTTAGGATTGTACCAGAGCCCAGGGAATGTGATACTGCTGATATTGATGTTGATGACAACTTGGGACATGAGACATGGTGCTTCTGCGATGTGGCCATGTGGGCCCGACCGATTATCCGAATGATATATGCTAGTCAAGTCGGCTAGTCAGATCAGTTGCCGCGTCCGGCCCAACCTCAAAATTCTCAGGCCATGAGGTCATTAGTGCAACACCGCCATGACGAACAACAGACAAAAACAAAGCAGCATCACCACAACTCCAACAACCGCGATCTCAACAGCAGCAACAGCCACAAAAGTGACAGGAAGTAGCGGCACCGGCACCGTCACCACCGGCACCACCACCACCACCACCGCCGAAACCACAACCACAAGAAGACGAAGAAAACGAATAATGATACGAAATATGAGAAAACAGCAAGAATGCTAAGATTACGTCACCCCCCTGTCGTTTGGCAGCGCCTTTTCTTTCTTGCAAGCAGTCCCCACCGTCCTGTTGGTACCCCCTAGTTGTGCAGCCAGGTGCAAGCTGCAGTGTCAAAGGCTTTCTTCGGATCCATGTGGATGGCTCCTTTCGAGCAATCCTCTCTGTACAGCTTCATGGCCTCCAAGACCTTTGTGAACCCGGAACCCCTGTGAAGAGCAGCAGCAGAAAGGGATTGGATACTTTTCTGGTGTGGGCTTTTGGTGACTCGTCCCACATTGTGCAACCGTCTCATCACGCCTTTTATGCAGCCAATNCCGGAACCCCTGTGAAGAGCAGCAGCAGAAAGGGATTGGATACTTTTCTGGTGTGGGCTTTTGGTGACTCGTCCCACATTGTGCAACCGTCTCATCACGCCTTTTATGCAGCCAATGGTCCTCTCTGCACTGTTGTCTCCAGCTGGAAGAGTAAAGTATCGTGCCGCCTCCTTGACACAAGGCTGTTTGCCTTTGCATCTTTGTCGCAGCATCCTAGTTGTCCCTGTATCCAATGTGGACTTCAAGAGCTTGCCCACTGGGGTGAACACCTTCTTCATGTGATTCACCCCAGTCAAAGTTGGTATTCCACTGGCTTTGAGAGCACCATGGAAAGCTCTCCCACCATCAGGAGCTCCCACTGTCGCAGAACCCATGTGCGTCTTGATAGGGTTATCCACATCCTGTCGGGTCTCAGCTCCCATGCCGCGGCCAATCTTCGAAACTGAGTCGGGCAAGGCCCTGGCGACCCATTTTTTTGTGAAGCGACCTTTGAGAACAAGTGTCCTTCCCAAATGTATCTTCTGAGCAGCTGCTTTGTCCTTCCTGACTCCCATGCGTCCAGAGTCAGGCTCTACTACATCGGCNTTCTTGGCATACTTGACCTCCGTGTAAGCCAATGGAATTTTGAGCCGCTTGTAGAAGTAATCCACCTTATGTTCTGCTTGACTTAAGGTGTCCTCTTTTCTCCGAAGCATGTGGATTGCACTGTCGTTCGTGATCTTGGCACCCAGAGCATAAGCACTTCGTAAGCACATGACATAGTCTACTTCCCAACCAGCAGATACGAATCCAGCAAGAGGAGAAAAGGCCACGGCGGGGTTAGTCAACTTCGGCTTCTTGTCACACTGGCGCCTGCTGCAGCGAANTAAGCACATGACATAGTCTACTTCCCAACCAGCAGATACGAATCCAGCAAGAGGAGAAAAGGCCACGGCGGGGTTAGTCAACTTCGGCTTCTTGTCACACTGGCGCCTGCTGCAGCGAAGCATGCTCCCATCTCCAGAGGCAGACATAGGCTGATGACGACCCCAACACACAAAGGACATCTTGGGATCATTCTGTTTGAGAATGACCCCTGTCTTTTCTAGATACTTGCGAGCTGCTTGTTGGCCAAGCATCTGGATTTCCTCATATGTGACTTGGTCAAGACCGCGCAGACCAACGTGGTGGGACCCTTTGGAGGATGAAGACGAGTACTTCAGTCCATGCTTCCTTTTGAAGGCACTGTTGGTAGCTGCTTTGTTTCCATAAGTAGACTTGCTGTCCGTGACAACACCACGTTTAAGCTNTTGACCATGTTGGGAAGCTGGGATACAAGAAAGCAGGGCACTCGGGCAATAGTGGCAGCAAACCAAAGTGTAGTGACCCAGAACGCAGGGTGATGGAAAACGATGGGGGGTGGAGGTAAGATTAGTAACAATAACAAAAAGAAGAACGACCGCAACAGCAGCAGCAGACACCAACCACAATCACAACCACGACGGCGACAAACGCTAGCACATTAACTCCCCCCCCACCCTGATCCCGATCTGCGTCCCACAATCTTGAATTCCGACGAAATCGTGCCTCTGCCCTCACTACAAGTCACACTCGACCTGCCGCGTGAAGGCCTTCTTCCGGCGTTTCTTCTCACCGGGCTCGCAGAGGTGGCAGAACTTGCAGTCCAGTCCATCCTCGACGGTCGTGAAGGGGCTCAGAAGTTAGCTAACCGATTCAGCTCAAAAGCAGGAGTGGCCTGGCTACTTAGGCATGCATGCCCCCGACGAAATGTGTGCAGAGCTGCTGTGTCTCAAAACCGGTGGTCAAGAAGGAACGAGGGTCGTCAGTTTGTGAAGATCGGTATGCAACAAATGGAGTCTCCAGGCAAGGCCCTCTGCTCGACGTTGCTCGAAAGCTATGCTGTGGCAACCAACCAACATGCTGGAACTAGAACTCAAACTTTGTTGTGATGGATCTTTCTAGCAACAGGTCTTGTCCAAGTCCAGCACATGCAATCGTAACAGTGTTAAGGACATCGAACCCGATGTTTGCATTGCGCCTACAATCTCGCCGGTCACCGGCCTGTGATGGGATGCAAGTCTTGACGGAATGTCTGCCATACTTCCAACATTATGCTCCCCATGGGCAGCTATCTCAAGCAGCCGCAGCGATAGGCGCCCGGCTTTGCAGCCCTTGGTGTTCCAAAAAGCGCAAGGCTTGCACAAGCGCAGATTATGTCCTGCCAGGGACGTCGTGTTGGATGAAAGGGACTCAGTGCTTGGGGTTTGGGAATTTCAAGCACGAGACCTGATGTCGGGTCGAAGTGCCATATTATATCTTTGCCGTGTCTCGCAGGTTAGGTGTCGCTATGACAGAACCGTATGCTGATTAATCCAGGGAATGAAGAGGCTATTGCGCAGCAAGACTTGTTGCGAGCGATTCATAGCATGAGCAAGGCCAGCAATCAATGAAACCTGAACCCCTGCACATGTGCCGCGGCCTCGGGAGCCAATGTTCAGATCCTGACCATCTACTGTGCCAGGCGTCCTGGGCCTTTCAGGATTTGGATTCAAGGTTCAGGGTTGAGAGTGAAGGCGTCGCGCTGAGATTGAGGGGGCTAGGCTTGCTAGCATTTGGGCTTCCGCTCGCAAGCTTGTAGGGTCGATTGTCTGAAAAGGCTGCGTTGAAGCCGGAACTTGCACGGTGAATTTCCCAAATTTGTCTGCAACAGAAAACCGATATCAAGCTTTGTACCATCTGGCTGTGGTATGTGGTTCGTCTTGCCCTCAACCAAACAAAAACACCGTGCTGTAGTATCACTTTGAGAACCCACACCAGGCAATGCCAGTACTGAAAGACGCGTCAGTGTTCACCGTGCAGCGCCGTCGCACGTCTTAGACGCGGCCACGGTGGCCACAATGATTCTTCTGCGATGTAGGGTCGTTGCACACAGGCCTCGACAACGCTAGAGTTCTTCCCGATCCTATAGGCATTGCTTCATGACTAAATGCTGCGACTTGCACTCTGCGACTCGATGTAGTGGCAATCTACATAGGTTCGGAAACTCCTTTCGGCGTCATGCATTGGTTGGATAGAACTGCCATCTAAGTCACAGCTTGCTCTTTGTCAGCCCTTTTGATGATCACAGCCTGAATGAATTGGGGAATCGAAGACTAGTAACGAGTAACCCCAAAAGAAATGCACGATTTGGTGCCGTTCGACTTCCGGCATCTGTTATTTGTGCGCGGAGATGCTTCGATTCGGTGCATTCATCCTGTCCTGTCATCCCTGCTGTGTCCTGTATTGTCGTCTGTCCTTTTTCTGTATTCGTATCGGTCCTGTTATTGTCTCGTAATCTGCACTCTTATATACTTGTCTTCTTATCCATCCTCTCATCTTTGCGGACCTGCCGCCGTCGCTGTCCCCAAAAAATCCAGCAACCCCACTGACGATGTGGAAGGACATTCCGGAACAATGTTGTTTGTTCTCTCGTCTGTGTTCGGGTCTGTCCTTGTATCCTCCTTTGTCATGTCCTGTTGCTCACAAGGGACGCAGACTGGAGTGTTAAAGGAATGTGCACTGGCCACTAGTCTGGGCACCCGTTTACACGGTTCAGCTCAGACTTTAATCTGAAGAGCTTGCATGTTGAACCAGGCTCAGTGCCACTTCCTGAAAACGACCCCTACCAGCATCATGCAGTCCCAACTTCGAAATGACTGACGACTGTTGGGTCCATGCCTTGGCGAGTCAGAACTGTCCTGGAGAAAACTCACATTGAAGTGTGAAGCTCGAGGATGCAGTGGTTGAGGGCTCAGGTGCAGATTTGTGGAGGTGCTGCTTTCCGGCCTTTAGGTGCTTGGGACTTTCAAAAGCTTAACATGCTGGAGCTTGTGCATGCGTGCGGGCGTGCGGGCGGGCGGGCGGCCGGGCCGAGCCACCGGGCAGAGGGCAGGGCGGGCGGNGTGGGTGGGTGTGGACAGGTGGGGGCGGGTGGGTTTGTGGGTGTGGGTGGGCGTGGGGGTGGGCGTGGGCCTGGCCTGGCGTGGGCGTGTGTCTGTGTGTGTGTGTCTGTATGTCTGCGGGTGTGTGTGCAGGTGTGTGTGTGTGTGTTTGTGTTTGTGTGTGTGTGCGGGAACGTGAACCATGCTCGGACATGGATGCCTGGGTCACACCCTAGGGCTTTGCCTTCGCAAGACAAACACCAACAACTCTTGCCTGCCCAACGTCGTGGAACAGCAAACGATGCTTTGCTGTCCCCGCAAAATCCCGTCCCTGTGCCAAGAAACTAGCTGACCGCCTGAGTGCGAAAGGTTATAAGACTAATCAGTGACAGTGTTTTGACATTACATTTTCGAAACAAGCAGAAGGTGCACCTCAGCCCAAAACGTTGTGCATTCACCCGTTAAGGTGCAGCATATAGCAGGGAACAGTATGATGTGATCGGCCCGTGTCGGCTCTCCCTGGGGCAGTCGGTGCGCAAGCCGACCTGATGCTAAGCTGTCTGAATGATGCTTGACCGGTGCCGAACACCAACTACTCCGTGAATGTTCAGTGGTGCCGATCATGTTCTGCTTGAATCCTCCGGACAGGACCATCCGGGGAGTGCAACTAGTGCAACTTCGTAACCGCTGCAACAACATCCAAGAATCCACGTCGGGACCTGGTACAGCGGGCATTAGGCCGGGCATGGTACTGGCATGTACAGGCAAGCATCAACTCAGGTACAGAGTTTTGCTTGAGTGACTGGTTGGTTGATTGCTTAACTGATGCTCCAAACTCCAAACTGACAAGCAACTTGATTTGCTTTCAAAAAAATTGCAGGCTTAGGCCGGAAGTTCCGTCTTATGGCCACTTGACCAATGTGGGGAACCATCGGTCAACCAAGCAGAGAGGCAATGCTTGACACGTTGCTGAGGCAAATGCTGCTAGCTTTGAGCAATGCGGGCTTAACCAAGCCCCCATAAGTCGTGAACTCAAACAATAAGCATGGCGTCCTCGAAATCATCGTCAGCATCGTCTTCCGAGTCCTCATCCGACGTGGCCTCCTCTACGTCATTCCGCGGCGTCGCCTTGCGGGGCAGCCATCGTCACGACACATCTCGTCCTCGGGTCGTCGGGTCCCCATGCTGCCTTTTACGCAACGTTCCGTTGCCCATCTTGTGGCAATTACTACAGTCTCGACACCTTGCACCCTACAGCCAGCACCTCTGCAGACACGAGGGAAGTACAATCCGCATCTTCCGCTTCTTCAGTCGCATCGTCGGAGGCCTAGGACGCCATGGGTAACTCCAAAACCAAATGCTTAAACAAAGAGAGGCAAGACGGAATGTAATGTAGGAGCAGGAGCAATAATAGTTATAGCGGCAGTAATATCATAGCAGATACTTCAGTAGTCGTATTCTTCGTCGACTTCGTCGTAGCAGTAGTAGTAGAAGTAGTAGTAGTAGCAGTAGTAGTGTAGTAGCAGCAGCAGCAGTAGCATAGCAGTAGCAGTAGCAGCAGCAGCAGCAGCAGTAGTAGTCGCAGTGGCAGTGGCAGTGGCAGTAGCGCAGTAGCAGTAGCACAGTAGCAGTAGCGCAGTAGCAGTAGCAGCAGCAGCAGCAGCAGTAGCAGTAGCAGTAGCAGGAGCAGCAGCAGCAGCAGCAGCAGTAGGGAGTAGCAGGAGGAGGAGAAGGAAATAGGTAAGTAGGCACGGGGTAGTGGTGGTAGTAGTAGCTGGGGATCAGTAGGAGTAGAAGCATCAGTTGCTTCCAGCAGTGGTAGCAGCAACAGCAGCAAACAACTTGTGTTTTTCCCAGGAGCAACATGGTTGGGTTTCAGTCTCGGAGAAAGGAGCCCCAACAGCCCCAACTGCAAACGGCCCTGTTTTGATTTTCGGCCGAAAGCGGGAATATCGACGTGAAGGTGGAATTGAAGGCCGAACTAGTGCAAGTGAAGGCGGACATGACGGACATGAAGGCGGAGATGATGGACATGCAGGCATTACACAGTCGAACCGAATCTGGGAATACTCGATACAACCACGGAAGCAACAACAGAATGAAGCCGGACGGCAAAGAACACGCGAATGGAGCCGCAAATTGCGATACGACGAAAGAAATGAAAACGGGTATGACGCCGGAAATGAATTGCGACGACGACTGCTACTGCTGGTGCTAGTTCTAGTGCTACTAGTAATGGTGCTAGTACTTCGATCACTTCTACCACTACCACTACCGTTACCACCACTACAACTACTACTACTACTACTGCTACTGCTACTGCTACTGCTACTACTACTCCTGCTACCACTACTACTACTACTACTACTACGACTACAAGTACTACTCCTGCTACTACTACTACTACTACTGCTACTGCTACTACGACTACGACTACTACTACTCCTACTCCTACTCCTACTCCTACTCCTACTCCTACTCCTACTGCTACTACTACTACTACTGCTACTGCTACTGCTACTGCAACAACTACTACTACTACTACAGTACTACTACTGCTAGTACTACCCCTACTACTATTACTACTACTACTACCACTACCACTACCACTACTACTACTACTACTACTACTACTACCACTAGTACTACTATTACTACTACAACTACACTCTACTACTGCTACTACTGCTACTACTACTACTACTACGACTACTACCACCACTACGACTACTACCACTACTACTGCTACTACTGCTACGACTGCTACTACTGCTACTTCTACTGCCACTACCAGCACCACGACTGCCGCTACTCGTACTCTTGCTGCCACTGCTGCGGTACTGTTGCCACCGTTTCGTGCTATCATCCTCACCACTAGGTAGTGTTGCATGGTCTTTGGCGTGCGTGCTCTGCTATGGTCCCTGTGTATGCAAACAACAGCACTGCCACTCGGCTGCCAACCCAGTATCTGTCAATCGAGCTTCCGGTGCTTCCAGAGCAGCAAGCCAAGATTACCCGTACAGCTGGCCCTGAAACCAACTCACCACAAGCATCCCTATAGCCTCTCCGAAATGCAGGTGCTGTAACATTAGTGCAACTAGCCTTCTGTTTGTCATACTAGGATATGTGTAGGGTTGCAGAGTGTGAAGCGTTCAGCAGCTTGCCAGACCCACGTCTTTCCAAAGTCCGACCAACAACACCCAAGCCCGAGGCAAACCAAACCTCGGGGCTGTTGAAGGTGGTGCGCGGGCAGGAGACCTGCGTATCCTTGGCATAAACATAGGACACGCAAACGAAGGTAGCAGGCATAGTGGCAGCGCGTAATCACGTAGGAAACGAGCCATGGCAGCAGAAGTAGCCAATACTTAGTACGGCCGGAAGAAGCAAAATAAACCTTAGAGTACGAGCTGGAAGCACCACGGGAAGACTTTTTCGTTAGAGGCAGCCACAGATGGTGATAGCAGAAGTGGTAGAAAGTCGTACAAGCAGCAAGGCTTTGACTAGTACCTAGTAAGGAGCCTCCTGCTCCTCCTGCCACTATTTGTACGATAGATGCTACTGCTGCAGCAACAACATAAGGATAGTAATAAGTGTAATAATGATGCTAGTGCTACTGCTACAACAACAGCAACACCACCACCAACAACAACTATTACTACAACTGCTGCTGCTGCTACCAGTACTCGTACTAGTACTAGTACTAGTACTAGTACTACGACTGCCACTCCGACTACGACTACGACGACGACGACTACTACTACTACTACCACCAGCTACTTCTCCTACTACGATGACGGCTACTACTTCTGCTGCTGCTATGCTACTGCTACTTCAAATACTTCTGCGGCGTTTGCCACTGTTACGACGACGACTGGCACAGCTACTCCTACTCCTCCTACCAGCACTACCACAACCACCGCCATCGTTTACGAAGACCACAACGACGATTATAATGCAGTAGTAGTTCCTCTGTTTCTTCGTTCCAGCTGTGGTCTCTTCGTGCCATCGGTCAATGTTTCCGTCACGACCGAAATCCGAAGCAATGCTCTTCCTTTACTCAGGTTAACGACGATTAATACCGCTGCTGGCGCACTGCCACTGGCAACTTCCTTATCCGCACATTTGTTGCAGGCTCTTCAAAAGGTTGCATCGAGTCATACCAGCGTTCACGAGCTCCAAGCAACCCATCGCGAGGCCGATGAATGACGAAGTGGTTGTTGGACGTCCAGGTGCACAGTGGTCTAGAGCATCGGTCTATGAATCAATCGCCGCCTTCAACTCTGCCAAGTTAAACACGGCAAGCTACTCGGGTTGTATATTTCAAGCGCTGAGTGCATTCCACAACGTCTTCTGTGAATCGAGATAAGCTTCCATTAACTAGACGCCCATGTCTTGGTGTCTGGGCGATTTGCGTTCGGTCTCGCTCCATCTGCTCCTCCGTTATGTGATGTTAAACGATGTTCTGCCAACCTCTGGACACCCAGAACCTCCGACAACTTCCCGACTGCTTCAACAAAAGGTAAAGCATTTGCTGGCGTGCAGTCTTTGGGGCTCCGAAAGTGGGGGTGCAGGATTCGAGGATACAATAGTCCCTTAAGCAGTCGGGACACCATCCCAATCGAAGGCCATGATGCAAGAAGGACTTGATAATGATGCCTTCGGAAAGCTGTAAACCCAGCTTGATCACGCACGCAGCTTGAACAAAGCATCACACGAGCTGTGTATGGTTAGTGCTCCGCATGAGGCTGGAGTCGTAGCAATTAGTCCGCAGTGAACATGACACGTTGCCCTGTCTTTTGCGGTTTCGGCTCCGGTATCGGAACAGAGGGTTGGACCACCGTCTTGTCGGTAGATAATTGAAGACCCGACACAGGGGCCAAGTGAATACAGTGCCCCAGAAGTGCTTCCAGTTTGCCTGAACGCACTCAGGGTAGCCTCAGCAAGTTGTAGAGGTAAACCAAGCACGCCTTACACAACAACTGTAAGTTTAGCAAGCTGCTCCAGCTGTGGCGCAACGCACACAACGCCATAAAGGGGTGCTCATGCACTGTGGGAACATGTGCGAGGGCACCGCCTTCTCAATGTAAGAAGAGAGCAAGTCAACATGCTTGCTTGAATGGTAATGGTGCGGATGTTTCTGAGCATCGGAGGAATGCTCGTAATAACAACATCATGTCCATGTCAAAGCAGGTCAGGATCTCACCGCAGCAACAACTAGCACTACTTTAGCAATTGCTTCTTGAAACAAGGCACTAATGGCAATGGAAAAGCAGCTGTAAAGAGTCTGTGAACAAACAATGCATCAACCAAGGGACATCAGACTCCTCGCTCATGGTCTTCGTCAGGAGTTCCCCGGGCCTTGAACAACTGTTAGGTGCAAGCTTCGGGAACTTGCAATTCATGAGTCATCAGCGGGCCATTTCGGTTGTAGGGTTGTTGGGCTAGGACAGTTGAATCTTGTGGGTGCACATGCATTGGCACCTGGACGTCAGCACATTCCTTGGCCACGGTTGCTCCTGTAAATGGGTTGAAGAAAGACGCAAGTGCGGCAAGCATAGGTTATGCATTACGACATACCTACATGCGAACACAATCACATGCATAGCGAGCAAGATGGCTCGCAAGCAAGCCCGTGCAACAAACGCAAACAAACACATAATGAGCGATCGCGAATGCATACATATGGTAGACGATCCTGCGAACATGCACCAGTGATCACCAATGCACTGACTGCGTCATCGCAAAGACTTAGACATGTGCACAACCAAGCCAATAAGCAAACACTGCAAGAACCGAGCCGAAGCAAACAACAAGACACACACAAACACCCCAACACATACGAAACAAATGAGCAATCCTGGTAGCCGTTTACGAGATACTTGGTTTTTCATGAGCTTGCAATCATCCATGAACAGCCTCGAAATCTAGGAGTCTTCCAGGCACGGGTGCAACACAAATACAATCTGACGCTGCTTGAGACTAGGGATGCATTGCAGCAAAGCCTGATGCCAAGTGCCAAGAGATTTTACGCACCACACTTCATGTCGTTGCCCTGCACCGCGCCCCGTGCTGGTATTGCCCCGACTTCGCTGTGATATCTGGTGGCCGCACGACCTCCAACCATAGCGTGCAGGCTTTAGCCTTCATGATGTCAGGTTTCAGCTTTGGTGTTAGCTTCGATTTCAGGTTCGTGAAGCAACGCCCCAACATGCAGCAAAACCGAAGTTACGACTCAAAACACCTGCCCAGGTCCAGAGCAATACTCTAGCGATGCCTCGACCCCCTGAGGCACGGATGCAGTTGCGACGTAACGATTAAAAACCGGACCTTCGCTGTCTTTTAAGGGAAAGCAGGCCGAACCGGAATGCTTGACTTCACTGCGCCCTGGATACAAGAGCGAGTATGCTGACCTTGCTCTGCCAGTTTTCCAAGTAATCAAGCCTTTGACAGCTGGTGGAGTTTTGAGTTTGGGGGAGTCCCGCCTCACGAGTATTGAGGTTCCAGTGTCTTCAATTTGCATAGGAGTTTCGAGATGTAAACACGGCTACACCGCGAAGCTTCAACCACAAACTCAATCACGCATGTGCACAAGCGCACATGCTCCCAAGGCAAGCTTTGGATCATACCGTCAAAGTTGTCTCCTGACTCAAGGCGGAAGTCACGGAGTCAGAGGCCAAATCCGCAAATCGTAAAGCCTAGCGCTGCGCGAACAAAGCCGAAGCATCCACATTCCGCTCTCAAGCCAAAGGCCTGCAGGAAAAACCTCTTCCAGTTTCGGGCTGCCTGGTCGGCTAATGATCGCAGCAAGTTGAAGGCACCGTTAACAACGTCGGGGCCTCCACAAGGCTGTTGGCACTTTGAAGGGTCAAAGCTTGAGGCAGTTTCTTAGGTTCAAGTTCCCGGATTTTGAGCCATGGTATGGAGGATTCCTGGAAGGAGGTAAATTCTGGAGTGCATGCAGCTTCTACTCGGACTGGCCACATCTGTGTGGTGCATCATGGCGCTTATTCGTCCTCAAGTTAAACTAATAAACAGCGTCACCATTATATTCAGCATCATCGCTGAACTCGGTGCCATCATAGCTAATGACGATGCCAATGTAGAATGCCAATCACATAATGCATCAGAACACCTTCGGCAGCAACATACCCGTCAACATCCTCCATAACTACGGCAACATTGTCAGTAACAGCAACCGCCGCAGCAACAATGACGTCATCTTCGGTGCCAGTTTGACCCAAAGCGCTACCAGCAGGATCCTCATCAGCATCCCAATCTTCACCAACCTTACCATCGCCAATCGTCACTGTCTGTGTTGTTCCCATCGCAGATGCAGCATCTCCAGGCATCTCAGCATCATCATCGCAACCACCGCTCTCATGCTGATTACCGGCATCTTCGATATGAGCGACGTCTAGACTTAATATTGCGACGGCCCAAATTCCGAACCTGCCTGTTCTTATTGACACTTGGGTATAGACACTGAAACATGATGACCCTGCTGACAATCGCCGACATCTTGACGATGTTGCAAGGAAAGTTCAAGTGTTTCTCTGAGTATGACATGGCTCTTGCGCTTTTCCCTTGCGGCTGAGTACACTAGCGCAAGGTCGGATGCTGGTGCTGTAGGCTTCAAACTCTAACGGCAATTTTCTTACTCTGCTGATCTGTCTGTCTGATTCCGTATTTATGAAGCAGATGGTGGCTGGTGGATAGGCTTGAAGTTGTTGCTATCAGCATCTTCGCTTCGACACGAATGTTAAGAGATGTAGTCAGCTGCTATTGGTGTAGGCCTCGGTGACATCCATATTTCGGAGTCTAGCTTAATTTATTGCAGTGTCGGCTGCATCGGGCAATGTTGACACTAATGATCAGAATCACAGACACATCCCACCAAATGACGAGCTTTTGCTCCTGGACACAAGCGAGACCCTGCCTCCATGCAAGTACAACACCTGAATAAAAAGAAACCTTGCGGCACATTTTGCGCTCCGCCATGAAGAGATCTCTCTGTGTCACTGTATTACAGCGCTTTGATGTTCGGTGACAGCGTAGAATCCGGCTGCCGAGTCAGGACACCTGTCAAATCACAACTTGCCGGTGGCTGCGGTGGCTGAATGAAGGCTTTGTCGGCAATTGCTCAGGTAGGCGCGTGCAAACCAGCTTCATTGTTCATGATTCTGCAGGTTAACTGTTTCATGTAGTTGTTCATCGCAGAAATCGTAATCTTGCGATAGTTCTACGCGGCATACGTAGCCAAGGCTCATTCCGTACATTCGCGGATTGCTGCATAAAAACGGGTCGGATGAGAACATACACTCCTCTGTGTGTGTTTACAAAATGACACCACAAATTATCACAACCAGACCCCCAATCCAGAAGAAGCACCCTTGAGCTGCTCAAGATGGACTGTGGTGGGAAGGAGGTATCTAACCCCTGAGTATACTACCCACACTCTTATACAATGCATTCGGCGTCTCCGGGAGACGGGGCCCGAGTGGGACTGTGGCAAGAACACAACTTTAGTCCAAAATGCGCCTGCAGCGGGCCCCTCGGGAACAAGTGAACCAAGTCCTCTTTACACCTAAGGGGCTAATGTAGGAACTCCATGTTCCAACACTGTCTGGTGAACTACCGTATGCGTGGGTGGCCTGCTTCCAGCCTTCATCGAGAAAACTCACGCAGTCAGTGGCTGCACTGCAATGGGCATCTCGAACAAAAAGCCACATGACCGAATTGACTTTGATCATACACATGTCGCGGGCCCTATAGGTCCCTAGGTTTCTCTGATTCAAAGCATTCTAAAGCATATCTGCGGCGTTTTCAGAGAGCGGCACTTGCGTTCTCAAAGCGGACAGTTGGAGTTGGACTCTCCCGAGGAGGGAACAAAAACTTGGTGACATACCATGGCAGAGTCTCATGCCGTGCACTCCACGAGCCGCCGACTTCCCGAATCCCTAAAGAAATCTAAAAACTCTGGACCTTGTGCCCCGCAGTTCCTTTGCCCACACTTGATGAAACGAACCCTCCGCCTTACCCATGATGGAAAAAAGACCTGTTACTTGGTTTCACAAGCCTCCATGGTCTAAAGAGAACGCCGACAAATCATGCTCGAACCGAAGAACCTGTCTTACTACATTCCGTGCTAAACTTCAGAGGCCTCTGTACTTGTAGATGACCGACGGCTTGTCCAAGTCCGTAACAGACTCACCGTCTAGGCGAGGAAAAATCTCCTGAAAGGACAATGATGGAACTGCATGAGATTACAACAGCATCATCGCCAGTCTTCCTAGCAAAGCTGTCGCGAATTCAACTAGACATTTTCAGGATTTCCAGCACAAGCACGTGCATCGAATCTGAGGAGCAATGCAAGCATTGCAACACTGCAGCAGCGTCTCCAAGCGCTGTAAGACCAATATTTCTGAGTCGTTGGTCTTCTTGAACCTTAGCTGTACAGCCTGCCACGACTCTTCAGACGCATGGAGCCTGAAGAGCCTCAAGCCTTACACCGTCAACACATCCACCCCAGCATCACTGTCGCGATCCGACACGAAGGAACTCCCAATGCGCGGAATCGCAAAATAAGGGCAGCATCGAAGGCTTGAGACTTGCATTCACCCAGCACACAGAATGAGGACTTAAGACAACTGGAGGCTGATGCGTTGCCCGCCCTCACCAGCCACCACCCTGTTTCGGCACCTCACGATTGCTGCTATGCGGAGCATCCCCGTGCGATCGTGCTCACGCCATAGCCCCTTGGACCGCGCTCGGGCTTGACACGTCTTCGCACGTCCGCATTTGCCTGCCGCATGAAGATACAACACCGAAGACCCCAAGAAGAGCAGACTTAAGCCCCGAACCACACCACACCAAAAGGGGGTTGCGGAGGAGAGCCCACCAAGCATGATGCTGATGGTGATGAAGATCAAGAAGAGGCTGATGATGATGGTGCTGGCGATGATGGTGCTGGTGACGAAGACGATGATGATGATGATGATGGTTGTTGTTGGCAGTCGTTGCGTCTGCCGCCGCGCGGGGTGGTGCGATTCCTTTGCTGGCATGTGCTGAAACTCGAGTTTTGGCACTTTGCTCACCCGGAATTGAACTTTGCTTTTGCTTTCGCATCGGTTTTT